>JAHPZR010007276.1:7500-17500 GCA_019787425.1 Platygyra sinensis | reverse complement strand
CCCTGGAGATGGCTTTAAGTGCGGTCCTATCATGGATTCCTGTTCTGCAAACCGGAAATACGTCAGTGTAAGTGGAAATTACGAAATTGATCCAGATGGACCTGGAGGACTAAGGCCATTCACCGTTTACTGCGACATGAGTGACAAAAATGGAGTTGGCGTGACAGTCATCAGTCACGATAGTGAAGATAGAACGCACGTTTATACCGGTACTACTCAGCGTGACATTCATTACACAGGAGCAACTCTCTCTCAGCTGGCAAGTCTCACCAGAGTCTCATCACACTGTGAACAGTTTATCAAGTACGAGTGTCACAATTCTATGATGAGGCTTGGGTCAATTGCCTGGTGGGTGTCACGTGACTCTACTAAGATGACGTATTGGGGTGGAGCATCACCTGGCAGTAGTAAGTGCGCGTGTGGGGTGACCAACTCATGTGCAAATCCCAGATATGGTTGTAACTGTGATAAGAATGACAATATATGGCGTGAAGACAGCGGTCTCCTTACTGACAAGGCAAGTCTGCCAGTTACCAAGCTGCAGTTTGGAGATATAGGCGGTATCGAGGAAGGCTATCACACATTAGGCAAACTGAAGTGTTATGGAGTGTCTAATAAATAAGATCAATGAAACATTCGCCATTAAAGATGTGTTAGAATTGTTTTATAATTAAGAAACTACCAAAGAAATAACAGGAAACAGTTAAGTTAAAAGTACGATCAAACCTTTCGTTTTATCTGTCTAAGCTGTTTTGTCGTCCGAGTAAGTAAAGACCGTTGTCTACGACTGTCTTTGTCAGACCCTTTTAGCCACCGTTATTTGAACACGTTTCACAAGTCCATTAAGACTTACGGACTTCTCCTGGGGGGACTCCCATATTTAATGCCTGGGGATTCTCGCTGGAAAATTTGAATCAAGGTTGTATTATGCCCTAAAATATGGTTGGTGATGTTCATGAAAATTCAATTTCTTGAAAATACAAGATTTAAGACCCTTGAACTCTAACTTTAGATGAGTATGAAATTTAAGGAACGACCACGGAGGTTTAAGTTTTTTTTGCGTAGCAACGGCCATAGCAAAGGTTGTTTATTATAAGAACGTGACTAAACGTTTATTTTCTCCTCATGAGTGCAATAGCACACAAGTGAGCTTTTTTCACCAAATTTAAACAAACTTATTGGTTCTTTTTAGGGTAACATACCTCCTTAAAACGAAGTATGCCCGATTTCCAGTCGCAACACAACCAGGCGGTGCCAGTTGAGCAGACTCTAGAAACGGGCAAAAAATGAGCCTAAAATGAAAATTACTTTCAAGTTGCCTCTGTTATATAAGAGTTATTTCTGTTCAATTTGTTTCTGTTGTATAATTACAAGAATGTTATCTTGAGGTCAGAAAAGTAATCTAGGATGGAAACAAACCTGATTAACTTGTAAACAGAAACTTGACTTGCAATATGCATATAGATCGTGTTCTTGTCTGGTAACGGATCATTAACGGGTTTTTTTGGCTTCAAGGGTGAACTACGTACATAGTGGTAATACAAGCGTAATTAATAATGAAAATACGTTCCAGCACAGACTAACATCACAGCACAAATGGTAACTTATAATGTATCACAAATTTGCAGTTTTGACATGTGAAATGATTCTGTGTTGGACTGAAACAAGGTAGTACAGTGTATAATCATGCAAATTATTCCTTTTATGTGTTAAGTTGTAAATATGACGGTACAATTTTCCGATTAACAAATCCAACTTTTACATGTACGTAGTGGCAAGTCAGTTTTTCTGGTAGAAATACACTTAGGCACCAACAAAATGAAACTTGATTGTATTTGTTTCGCTCGCTGTACAATTCACCGTTATCAAAGTATCAGTCGACACTTCAGTCACAACAATTTTATTCCATTCGTCGTTAATTACTTCGAAACCTAGAATTATATTCTAAGGCACGAACAAACGTAACACGACACTAAACGAAAGAAACATGGGCAGTCCGGTGGCTCGAGAAAGTTACAGCAAAACGAAACTGCAGTATAACTGTTGTAAGGACGCTGATTGCGAAACTGATAAGATAATTATGCAGATACGTTAACTGCGATGATTCGTGCATATCACTTTCTTTGTTCCTGGGTGTTGAAGTAAAATAGCTCTATATTTTGGGTTCCGATCACGTGACCAAAGTGGCAGGAAAAACTAAAGGCGGGTGGATACTAGCTCTGATCCTGGCTCGGATCCTGGCTCGAATCCTGGCTCGGATCCTGACTTTATTCTTAGTTTGTCTCGCGCGTGACGCGTGTTTACAATATTTTCGCACCTTCTATCCTGTCTATCTCGCATAATATACCTTTGAAATAACATTCAAGTCCATTCACTTTCGCAGAATTATTTAACTAATGCGTTCATGATGTAGATCAACTGATTATCCGTCTTGACACAGAGTTTGTATTCTTTACGTGCAATGTGGAAATAAATGTAGCGTCGCTTCCCTCCAAACATGAGCTTATGTTATTGTTGCAGTGAGTTAGAAGGTTGTCAAGACTCAAAGAAGAGTGACTTGGAAAGGAATTGAGTTCTGCCAAAATTACACTCCCGGATTTCTCTTTCAAATTAAGAATTGACCAAGGCAGGAAACTTAAGCATATTAAGGCAGAGAACATTTGCTCAGAAAAAATTCGCTCACTATTCTCCTGCCTTCTGTCTCTGTCGGCTGCGCTGACTGACTGCTGTTTCTCAGATTAGATCCAACAGCGGATGCATGAATCGATAGATTTTACCAAATTCGTTTTGCTTAAGCCATGGACTCAGCAAAATCTCCTCCCCTTCTTAAAAATCGAGGCGTCGAACGAAATCATCTGGTTTGAAATTCATAGAACAGATCATCAAACTCCTAGACGGCTCGCGTTTCGCTTTCACGAAATCGACCCATCGCTTTCTACATTTCTTCCCTTCATGTCGATCATCTCTAAATAAAATCGGTATGATATGAAGCGTAATACCTCCAGCAAGTTTGTTGAGTAGCTACAACCCCCTTACAATGCTCCTGGCTGGCAATTTTTCGAACTACTTTCTCAGCCTTTCCCCCCAAAACAAGTAAATATGCGAACTACAGAATCATCGTGTTCTGGATTTGACGTGGACAGAAATCTTAAAAGTTTTTCAACTTCCCACCTTAATTTTTTGTTCATTGTTGGACAATGTGGAGATAGTTACAAATTAAATCTGTTTCTGAAATTCACCGAACGTCCAAGATCGTTAAATCCAATCAAAGCTCTAGCAATGGCCATCTGCCCTATCATTGTTCATTTTAGTACTTAGCGCGGCGCTCGATGCATGACGTGGCATGTGAATTTACGTGCGCAGTAAGGATGTTCAGAAACAATTAGCGCCAACGTCCTTGATATTTTTTTTTTTTTTAACAACAAATAAACTTTATTAATAATAACACTTAAAACGGAGAACATGCACAACTCGCATATAGCGTAAGCTAGTCGAGGCGAGTTGTGCAGGAAGAAAAAAAATAAAAAATAAAAATAAAAATAAACCAATTTGTAAGCTTCAAATAAAAGACTATAAATCACGACAGGAATGAACTACAAATAAAATACAGTCATTAGCATCCGGGGATAAATATGTTTACAGAATTGATTTTTAAAAGGTAGCTTAATAACCTAAACAAAATAAACAAACTAAACAGGCGAAGAGATTGACAGTGATTGACTACAAAAAGTTATGTAAAATATAAATTAATTTTAGATAGTAAATTAGGTGCCTCAATATAATCCTCCTCGCCTTCTAAAGCTGCCAATAAAGCTTTGCGAATTGATTTCTTGAATGCCATTTTTGGTTGATTACACACTTGCGATGGGAGACAATTCCACGCTTTCGCGCCAAAGCATGAAAAAGAGTTCTGCTGTTGATTTAAGCGTGAAAATTGAATATGATATTTGCCACTAGATGCAGCCCTCGTGTTATATGAATGAATCAAGCTGGTCTTGACAAATTTTTCAGATATATCTTTTGGAGCAGAGTTATTTGAGACATCATACATAGAGTGTAAAACAGCTTCAAAGTAAAGCTGGTGGATGGGTAATATTTTAGAAGAAATAAAAAAAGGAATAGCATGAGTTCTTGGATTTAGAAAATACATCAAGCGTAGTGCACGTTTTTGAAGTAGCAATAATTTATTAAGATGGGCTTTTGCGGCTTGGCCCCAAGCAGTCAAACCATATGTCAAGTAGGGAAGTATGAGGGACTGATATATGCATCTCAAAGTACAGAATGGAACGAAGTGTCTTAGACGAGATATTACTCCGACAATTTTACTAATCTTCACGGCGATATAGTCTATGTGATATTTCCAGGACAAGTGGTTGTCAATCAAAACACCTAAGTACTTAACATATTCCTTACACTCTAGACCTGACGATATGTTGGTGCTGTTGTCTATTACTTTGAGTTTAATCTCATAATTTAGCGGTCGCTGTGGAGGTCGAAAAATGACAAAGTTTGATTTCTTAATGTTAAGTGTCAACTTATTTACATGCAACCATTCACATACATTTTTCAGCTCTTTGTTAACGGTCTCCTCGAGGGACTTGGGATGTCTATCAGCATAAAGCATGTTTGTGTCATCCGCAAATAGAACAAAATTTAACTTCTGTGAAGAGTTTGGAATATCGTTAATAAATATCAGAAATAGAAGAGGACCCAGCACTGAACCTTGTGGAACACCACATGGAACAATTTCTTTATCAGAAATAAACGAGTTGATCTCAGTTGTTTGAGTACGCTTAAACAGGTATGATGAAAACCAATCGTTTACAATGCCTCGGACTCCATAGTGATTTAATTTGTTGAGCAAGATTGAATGATCAACTGTATCGAAAGCTTTCTTTAAGTCGATGAAAATACCACACGAAAACAGTTTGTTGTCCATGTTCCTTTGTAGGGAGTTGACGATCTCAAGTATTGCATGCTGAGTGGAATGTTTATCTCGGAAACCATACTGCGATCTATAAAGAATTTCTTTTTTATCAATAAACGCTTTTAATCGATTGAACATTATTTTCTCAAAGATACGATTGTAGTTAGATAATAAAGAAATTGGTCTATAGTTAGCCGGGTCAGTCTCATCATCATCTTTGTAAACTGGAATGACTTTAGCATGCTTTAATTTAGATGGATACTCTCCTGAAGTAACTGACAGGTTCATTAGTTTCGCCAATGGGTAAGACAGAATATATCTGGCAGAGCGAAGAATACGATTCGGACAGGAATACAAACCATGCGCCTTATTGAGAGGGATAGAGAGTATCTCCCTCTCAATCTCAGTTGGTGTAACTGGATCAAAAAAGAACGATTTCTCGTAGTTTCCGCGTAGGTATTCACTAAAGTGACGATTAGATGGTGGTAAATTGGACGCAAGTCTGTGACCCACAGAAGAAAAATGCTTATTGAAAACATTAGTGATTTCCTTGGGATCATATGTTAAGTCACCACTTGTTGGGCACCTAACAGAAGAAAAGCGTCTAGACTTTTTCTTTCCACGATTAATTAGATCATTAATACCGGCCCAAGTTAGTTTCATGTTATATAAGTTATCAGAGAAAAACTTATGAAAATATATCTTTTTTGACTCACGTGAAATATTAAGAATTTTGTTTCTATAGATTCTATACAATTCCTTGTTACCAGACAGGTAAAGCGAATTCTTCACTCTTATTGATTTCCTTATCCCGCGAGTAATCCAGGGCTTTGAGAGTTGCTTGGCTTTTCGTCGTGACAGAGTTTTCATTGGGGCATGTTTACCCACGACTTTATTCACCTTATTGTAAAATGTAGAGAAAGAACGATTTATATTGCCTTGCTCCGTGGTGATAACGGTGTCCCAGTTAATTTCAGCAAGTTCAGCAAGAAAATCATGTTCTGAGAACTGAGAATAATCTCTTCTTAATATCTTGCTATTTCCAGCTGTCACCTTGACGCCCTGAACAATACAGAATTGTGAATAGTGATCGCTAATGTCAGATACGATGTTCCCACTTTTAATTTTGCTATCAAGCTTGTTGACGAAAATGTTGTCAATTAGAGTTGCGGAGTTATTATATACTCGAGTTGGTTTGTCAACTGTTGGGATTAATGAATAGCTTTGTAATGAGAGAAGAAATTTATGTGCATAATTACATGTTTCAACAGCAAGGAGGTTTATATTGAAGTCACCCATGATAAAGATGGGTTTATTTAAAGCGCTAAACTTTTCCAGTGTTTCATCAAAATAGTCCAAGAATTGTTGTGGAGAGTTATGTTGTCTATACACCACACCACAGATGATGTTTGGCTGCCGAGAGAGATGAAATTCGATCCATAAAGCTTGGAATGCCTCGTTGGAAGTTTTGTCAATAATCGTGTAATTCAAGCTGTCTTTGACATACATGCCAACACCTCCAGAAGCTAAAGGTGTCGGAACGTATTCAAATTTATAGCCAGGTATAGACGTGTCAAAGTTTACAGAATCAACTGTACTTATTTTAGTTTCAGAAACTCCAATTACAGAAAAACTATAATTCAGTTCGTCTAACAAATGCACCTGCAGGTTTTCAAGGTTTCGTCTAAGGCTTCTTACGTTATTATGAAGCAGAGAGAAATTGCTTTCGTTGCGAGGTAGCTTATTTTTTAAGAGATTGAAGCTATGTGGCGAATAATAGTGGCTCTTAATGTTTTCATAAAACAAATCAGAATTGGGGTTTATGTCATTTTGTATGTTTAGAGAGAACAAATCTAAATCATATAGACTTGAAAGTTTATCTAGATACTTCTTGGTAGGCAAACTATTGCTTATGTCGTTATTAAACTGGCCATGATATGAGACAATGTCACTCACACTGAGGTAAGGTAGTTCGCGAAATAACAATTTCGAAGTCATTGCCATGGTGATCACAATTTTCAAATCGAAATTAAGAATGAAAGGTGTTTAACTTATCTTCATCTTTGAATTCCGGTGAGGTCACTGACATCCTTAATCCGGATGGCTCTTGAGTCATCACTCTTGCGAAGATAAATAGCACCATTCTTGGCCCAGCAATACTTGTAGTGGTACTGGGTCTTGAATTTGTTTGCTTCGTAGAGAACTTCTTGAAGTCGCGGTGTGAGATGTTCAAACACTCTAACGGCGGTAAGAGATACGTTATCTCTGAAACCAAGGGCAGTAGGATTGGCTTTATTGGCATCGGCTCGTTTGGCCATAACTTTGTCTCTTGCGAGACGACGGACAAATTTACATATTATAGCCTTTGGTCTGGGATCATGGCTTGAATTATTTCTGCCAGGAACTCGATGCGCTGTATCAATATCGTTTATCGAGACATCTGCACCCATTTCTCTGAACAAAGCTACACATATTCCGCTAGTTTCATCTGCAGATTCGTTTGTTCCCTTTTCTGGCACGCCAACTATCTTTATGTTGTAGCGATAGCTATAAGCCTGGAACTCGTCTAACGCCTTCGCCGCGTTGTCAACCTTGACAGCAAGCTCAGATACGCATTTGCCGAGACGCTGTAGTTCCTTTTTAACTGCACTTCTGAAGTCGTTAAGATCGTGATATTCCTTGCTTAGATAAGACAGCGTATTTTCCTCTTCCGTTGTCGCGTTAGCAGTAGCCTGAGTAGCGTAACCTTCGGGCGGTTCTTCCTGTCGCGATGCTGATCGAGCTTCTTGTTGCTCGATAATTGCTTTAAGTGCGGCAATTTCTTTAGTCAATGATTCCACATTTGCTCGTAGGTTTGCATTCTCCTGTTTAAGGGTTGCTTCTTTGCCAGGCATTGTTAAAAATGATATCCGAAATTAAAGAAAACTAGATAATCAGGCGGAGCTTACAAAATCGCGTCCATCTTGATCAGCTCACCGCTGACCAACCATATGATATATGGCCAATTCGTCCTGGACACACCAAAATGGTCTTTGAGAGTTCTTCACATTGAAGGCCAAAATCATACCCCTGCTGAATCAGACTTGATTAACCACCCCTCACCTTTTTTAAACTTTTGTGCTTTACAGTTTTACAGTCAAGTGAACATGTGATAACAATTTTCATTTTAGGCCGGTATACCCAATATATTCAAAGAATAAGGTATCTTTGAACATATCCGCTAGAAAACCACTCAGAACGCGGAAGAAGCACCACTGGAGTCCAAGCACGCAATTTGTATTTCAATTGAACTGTAATTTTTCGCAATTTTCGGCTCTATTTTTCTCCCCATACAAACCCTTGTAAATATGCGAATCACGCAAATTATGTGACAGTACAGCTCAACAAAAAAACTGAGCTTCTCATATATCGAGCTAGGGCTACCTGTGCACCGACATGTCCTCCATTTCATTGTTTCGGAAGTGAAAATGCCCTGTAGATGCTATGTTATCCCAAAGACAAGGCGATTCGTGTTCGTAAACAAATTTAAAATAAAAGGCTCTTTTGCACGTTCTGGGCACACGATACGGAAAAAATATAACAGGATCTCCTGAAGGAGTACTTCACTGCTCTTGTTACAGTTCATGCCAACACGTAAATGCAAAAACTCACAAGCCCAGAAAGATTTACAGGCAGGTTCGTGCAATAAAGAAGTGTAACCACACTACCGTAAACTTCGGAAAGTAACGATACCCCAATAGTAACGTGAAAAATACACCATTTTACAGTTGTTGGCTTAGTGACCTGTCCTCTGAATGGCAGCGAGGCTGGAGTTGACCTTGTTTTGATACAGACCTCACTGCTTTTATTGTGCAAATCAAGTTGTTCTTATGCTAACTAGTTGGCATTTACATGAGAAAAGCTGAGAGGTCTGTATCAAAGCAAGGTCACCTCCAGCCTCGCTTGCATTCATGGCCAGGTAACTAAGCACACAACTGTAAAATGGCCTATTGTGGCCGCTAATAAAATACGAAGCTTCCCCCCCTACACCCCGCACCATCAAAGATAGTGAGACCAAGGTTCAGTAGTATATAATGTTTTCCAATCAATAGTAGTGAGCTTAAGCAGCGACGACGCAGTCGCCGATTTCGCCGCCAATTAAAAAATGAATTGATATTGTTCCAGCGAAATTCGCGATTGTCTAGATCTGTTCTTTACGTCAATGGCTCTAAAAACCTGATCAGACTAAATATACAATATGACTGCGTTCAATTCCAAATGGAAATGCGAAAAACTAACCGTCGTCGTCCACGTTCCGTAGACGACGCAGAACTTGGTCATTTCACTTTGTTCTTTAGCAGAGGACGGCAAAGAAATGTACAAAGATTTATAACGCACGTGCACAGCTATTGTTTTGCTCATTAAACTTCTTGTTTGTAAAATTTCAATTCGTGCTTCGGCAGTTTATGTTACCGTAGAATTGAATTTCCATCTAGTAACGGAAACGTACTAACAGGTCTGTTTTGAAAATGGAAATCGACAATTCTGTATCATTTCAACAGCTGCGCATAAAGGGAACGTTTCTTTAAATTTAAACCTCGACCGACACGCTGAAATATTGCTCAAGTACATGTAGTACTGGGGAGGTGCCTGTACTTGTCACTGCGTGGGCCGCCACGAAGCTCTTTGTAACGTCTCACAGGATTGGTTGAGAAAATGATATACAAACAATGGTAACAATGAATCCTAGTCCTAAAACAATAGAGCTTCGTGCCAACAAGATCCAATGAAATTAGAGGTTCTAGATAGCTTCGTGACAACAGCACTGCGTGTCGCATTCACAGACCGCAAGTGCCCTAATGTCCCCTAATGTACTACTCTCCGTGATGATCATTTCTTATTTTGTATTAATGTGGTATTTATTTAGTGTAAAATAGCTGCTAAAGTCATTAATGCCTGTGTAATAAGTTTCGTTCCAGTGATTTGTTTCAAATTAGTCTCATCCCACCCTGTTATCTGTTATTGATCTCTTTCGTTTGTGACCACTTGTCGCATAACGCCTCCTCCGACCCGGCCCTTTACATTATGGCACAG
>JAHPZR010007276.1:0-2500 GCA_019787425.1 Platygyra sinensis | reverse complement strand
GTCCAAATCAGTCTGTAATCATACTCGTGATTACCAAATCAGGCTCCCGCTTTGTGGTCGTCCGATTTTGCTAATCACTCATACAATTAATTGCAGACCGAATTGGACTCCACTCAGTCCTATTACCATTTTTTATCACTTGATGCTACAATCATGGTAACAAGAAACTACTGAACCATTGGTGAACATGTCGCTATCATCTTTGCAACACAATAGGTTACCATAGCAACAGTATGACCTGGTAAACACACCCTTAATTAAAGCTTTAGGGACTTATAATTCAAAAATGGCATGGTTAAATTTTTTTTATTGTCAACGTTTGATAAGCATGATTAGGTACAATTTTTGGCAAAGTTCAATGTATCTTTATTGCCAGAATCACAAACACAGCACTATGACGGAAAAAAAACAACAAAACAAATTAAAGTGTTGCTTCCCATTAAGTGATGATGAAGACTGCTGTGGGAATCTTGTTTCATGTCCAAGGCGATTATTTCCAGTGTTCGACTGTTTCAAAAATCCTAATGCTGGAACATTCAAGTGAGGCACACTTTAAACATGCTGATAAAGATAAGAGAATCTGTGATAACGAAGCCTACACTCCACCAAAAAAGGTTAGTCATTCGCATAGATCTGTTAATTCTACCTTCTCCCGGAATGTTACTTTGTGCAACAAAACCATTTGTGGAGGTTTGTGACACCCTCCCCGCCCCCATACATACCCCCAGTCACAGATTTATTTGTTTGACTAGTGCTCAAGGTTGCAATCAATGACACCAACTCCACGAATCCAAACCCTGATGGAGTGAACTCCAAGGAAAATTGAAAAACTTGAACATGGCAAAAAAAAAATTGGAAGAACAACAAAGAAAATCAGAAAAAAAAATTCTTGATGAAAAGAATTGAAGGTGTGGGCGACTGTTACCATGAAAGAAATTCCTCTGGCTACCAAAGACAGGACTTTAAACGATGATATGGTGTTTCAATGGTGTGCAAAACAAATAGTGTAGTTAAAATGAAAATGGGTATCATCACTGATCTAGCTTAGTACTACAAAACTGTCAGGTGTAGAAGCCATCTTTAACCCATTGACTCCTAGAACTTTTTGCCAAAAATGCATTTTTTGGACATTTTGGTGGTTTTGAGGCTGGATCTCGGCCAAATTAGCTTTAATCTCGTCTGCATTTGTAGCACGACAGCTAGTCCCTCTTGCCACTAAAATCGCGTTTTACGAACTTTGGGCCCGTGCATGTAGAGAAATCAAATTTTTTTTTTCGATTTTTGATGTTTTTTTTCCCCCTTTCCTTTTTCTCCTTTTCTTTTCTTTTCGCTTCAGGGATTGACCTTTTACTGGGCTTGCTTGCAGTTAAAAAACTTCTAAGAAAGAGTCATCGAAGCGGCCAATTTTTACCGTGGAGCAGTTAGGTGTAGTGGCAGTAAATTTTGCTCTGAGTTTTTCACTCATCTTTTTGAGCATTTTTGTGCATATCTCAGGTGCCATTAAGCCGATCACTCTGATCTAGGCATCATTGGAAAGATCTTTTCCTCTTGCAGAAGTTGAGTATAAGTGATGCCAATTTTGGTCAAAAATGATGACGTCAGAAGCGGAAGAAAGGCCAAGGTTCGTCACGGGCGGTTACGGACGGCACAGGCGTCAATGGGTTAAGACTTTAGTGTTTTAGTAGGTTCTTTAAAAGAAGTTGAACTAAACTTAGACTGGATTTTTACTTGTAATGAAAACCATATTTCCCTGATTCAAACACCACAAATGATAGCACAAATCAACAGCTAGTATAGGACACAATTCTTTTTCTATATCCACAACATTGAATAGTACAGAATATAAGGTGTGGTCATCTTAAGTTGCTGCAAATGTTGCAAACAGATCATAGCTAAATTAATTTATTTAAATCATAACTCGGAAATAACTCGACAAAATATACAAGTGATAGAAAAACAACAAAAAGATGAACTGAACAGTGAATTGAAAGAGGAAAACATCATGCTTCAAAGGAAACTGCAAGGTAGACTTTGTTAAAGGAGATATATGCATAAATGACTATAGCCAGCATGGAAGCCAACAAGATTAAGCCTTCCTTTGGTCCCCTCCCAAAATAATATTAAATGTTCTGATTTTATACTACATAGTTTGAGCCATTCTAAGAATCCTTTAGACTAGACTTTAAATGTAGTGACTGACACTCGGTTACCGACCCCCCAAGAAAGAGAATATTCAGCAGTTTCATGTGGCAATCACAACACATCACAAGAATGGAGGAAATAACTCACAGCCATCTACCACACTAAAGATTGAGTAATTCTGAATGGCAGGTACAGTAGCTTGTTGCAACAAGACTGCATTAAAGCAAACAGATGAAATAACCCTTTATCTTACAAATCTGCAATGCTTAAATACTTCAATAATGGACACCTAAATCACCCCTACCCTCACTCCCAGTCCAAGTATACAATATAGTACAGAAAAACCTGACAAATCTTG
>JAHPZR010007273.1:12500-17816 GCA_019787425.1 Platygyra sinensis | reverse complement strand
TGTAGCCAAGGTTATAAGCAAAGGAATGGCAGAGAAAATTGCAGGTTCCAACTTGCAGTTATGCCACATGAATCTTGCATTTCAAAGGGGTGGGTTAGAGGGCGTTGCCAGTATTTTAACAGAGATGATAAATGGAAAGGCAAGGGTAACAAGGTCAAAGAGGGTAGCTCAACGGCTGTACAAATATTTCAAAGATCTTGAGTGAATACCCTACAAGTTAATGTTTTTCACCATGTCTACTGTTATCATTGTATATATTTTTTTTATAAAAATAATTGTACACTGCCAGCAGCTATATGTTTTCTCCAATAATGCGCAGTTCCAGAAAATATCCATACTCACCCCCACAGAAGGGATTGGAATTTCCTGGGAGGTGGGGGGTTCTGTAAGGTCTGTAAGGGGGTTCTGTAAGGTGTATCAAGCTTAATTGGAATTTCCAGAGATGTGAAGTGGTGTTAGAAAAAATCCCTTTTGTCGGGGAGGTATGTATATTTTCTGAAATGACACAATATATATCAGGGACCAAAAATGAGGTCCAAATTTCCTTTTTGTTTGACCTTGATAAAAAGAAAGACTGAGAGGGGTATAAAAAGAAATCAAAAATTCAACAGATGATTGATTACTGCAGTGATAGTCAACTGCTCCCTTGCATGTACATGTAGAAGTTAATAAAGAAGTTATTATACCTATTTCTTATTTGCTTAGAGGTGAAAAAAGTTGAAATAATTCATGTTTTGTTTCCATGAAGATAGCCGATTTTTCTGTACATACCAATAGTTTTTTAAATAGACTTTGGACTTTTCAGAGGGTTTGGATATTTCAGTGGAGACCCATTATCTCACACTTAGGCTACATCCCTGGGTTTGAACTTACATGTATGATAGTGAACCACTGTAACGTAATCCTGTTTATCTGGAACCACTTTTGCTTGTCCCAAGGAGGTGCAGGATAATAAGACTCCACTTGATATATAAATTTTACATAATACTTCTGTGATGTAAAGAAATAGTGGAATAGCTGTCAGAAATATGTGCATATCAGTATGAATAAAAGACCAGGAAGTGGTCTCTTGATATGAAACTGAAATATCATTCACAAAGTCTCAATAGCATTGGTGTGACTTTTATTAACATTGTGAGTAGGGGTGTGTCTGTAAAAATCCTTAACAACTTTCTGCATTCCTGAAAAACCAAAAGACCAATATATAAGATTGTAAGAATTTCTACTTCTCCATATCATCTTGCATTTATTTTATTTAAGCAGAAAATTGTAATCAAGCAAATTGTGGGCATTATCATAAACAATATTTGGAAATCCGGTCCACAGACCGATTCACAGATTTGTCTGGCGTATTTAAATTTGGAATATGTAATCTTTCGCTGGAAGTGTACAGACTGAACAAAACATTGATTCAAGAATCCTTTCAGAATTAAAAAAAGACAGGAAGACATCAAAAATAGTAGTACACTGCCACTTATTGTTGGCATTCTGTAGGGTAATAACACTGAACAACTTATTAAGAATTGAAGATTAAACGAGACTTACCTGTAACTTGAAGTTTGATTATAATTCTGCCAAATCATTGATAGTACAGTAGGGTTAACATGCCCATAGCACCCATACTTACCCACCCTTCTTCCTTTTTTGTTGTCTCTGTCGCCTCAGTATAATCAATTAGGCAGTTCATTTAGGCTTGGGCTGGGCTGAGGTGACCACAAAATGCTGTTAAGACTGACCTACGGCGGTGCGTGCGCATCTCATGTTAACCCTACTGTACTATCAATGATTTGGCAGAATTATAATCAAACTTCAACTTACAGGTAAGTCTCGTTTAATTTTCAATTCTACCAAATCATTACGTACATCCGGGTTCCCATGAGATTTCAACGCGGTGAGCACAAAATAACAGGCACCCACAAAAGCTGGAGAAAGTCCAGACACTTTAATAGTACAAAAATTGTTGTACAAAACCAATTCTAATTGAGAACAGCCAAACTCATCTGGTTAGTAACAGCAACTGGCTTATTATAAAATTTCCGAAAGGTGGACTCCTCAGTCCAACCAGCAGTGGCTAGAATTACATCAGTAGAGACAGACAAAAGGGCCTTACTAGTTGAAGCGCACCTAGTGCTATGACCAGAAAATTTTCCTGTATCAATGCCTGCCTGTCCTAATACAATCTTAATCCAACGCCCAATAGTGGACGAGGTCACTGCTCTATGCGGCTTAATGAATGAAACAAGCAATTTGGTAGAATTCCTCAGTTTCTCAGTGGTCTTGATGTAGTAGCTCAGTGTTTCATAAACACAAAGTTCCTGCACAGGATACTTGTAAAGGCAAACATTACCAAAGACTTTGCCAGGTTTATCCTGCTTAAGGTGTTCCGTCAAGGCAAAATTGAAACACTTTTCATTCTTCTGCATATATTGCTCTGATATGTCTAAAAAAGTCAGGGTCTGACATCTCTGCCCAGTAGTCAAGGCAATCAACATGACTAATTTCAGAGTGAGTTCTTTCAAACTGATCTCTTCAAGGGGCCAAAACAAACTTAGGTAATCCAGGACAGTATCCACAGACCAAATGTTATTGTATTTTGGCACAGGCTTGATCTTGTTAAAAACACCCTTTAGGTAGCGGCAAACAAGGAAGTGCTTCCCCACTGATGTATGATCCTGAACATCCCTGACATTAATGTCAATGTTAGAGACTGCGGAACGAGCTGTATTCAGAGCAGAGTAACTTAAGCCTTTCTTGAAGAGACTGTGCAGGAAGGACAGAACAGATCTCACAGAGGGATGCAGTGGATCATGTGACCCTTCACCACAAAACTGTAACCACTTGTTGATATACACTTTGTACTGTTTGTGTGTACTGTCCCTCCAGGACTGCATGATGACTTCAACAATGTCTGGCGAAATCTCTGAGTCTTGCAAGGATTGCCTGATAATTTGCATACCAGCAACTCCAGTCTTTGATGAAGTGGATGGGGACTGTCCAGAGTTGGATGAATTAGATTCTGAGCTGAAGCCTTCAGAATACGAGGCATGTCTATCAGCAAGTTGAGTACAACCGTGAAAAAGGGTTGAGTTGTCCACCGAGGAATAACAAGAATTCCCGATGCTTGATCGTGAATTACCTTCTGCACACATCTAGAGATAAGACAGAAAGGTGGAAATGCATAAAAGAAAAATTGTGACCACTCGATGCTAAATGCATCTACAAATTTTGCATTTGGCTGTGGTCTCCATGAGACAAAGGTCTCTACTTGAGCATTAAGTCTACTGGCAAAAAGATCAATATCTGGCTTGCCAAAAAGAGATACAATTCTCTGGAATTTAGGCTTTGAAAGCATCCACTCAAGATTCAAGTTTAAATTCCGAGATAGCTGATCTGCATCTACATTGCTAGATCCTGGAATATGGGCTGCAGACAACCAAATGTTTCTTTCCCTAGCCCAGTCCCAAATATCTTTAGTAATAGAGTTGCATTCTGTAGACTTACAACCTCCCATGGAATTAATATAAGAGACTGTGGTGGTGTTATCAGACATAACCCTGACATGAATGTTACTCCTGTTAGCAAAAAGGGATGCTAAAGCAAGTTTAACTGCTAACAGCTCTAAGTAATTTATGTGTCTTAGAGACTCAGACTTTGACCAGACACCACGTGTGTTGTTGCCATGGTCAATATGAGCACCCCAACCAGTTTGAGATGCATCTGTGTAAACAACTACATCTGGGCTGCTATGAAGGATTTTTCTAGTGGCTGTCTGAATATTAGAAGACCACCAACAAACATCCTTCAAACTGTCATGAGACAATGTCATATGTGAATCAAAATTCCCCTTATTCAATTTCAAATTAAGCTCTTTATCTGCCTCAATATGGCGATAGTGTAAGGGACCAAACTCTACCCCGGGGAAACTAGAAACCAAGGTTCCAATGAAAGAGGCAACCTCACGAATTGTGAACTGCCTACCTGGATGAGAAAACTTCTGGCACAATTGCAAAATTTTTTCAGCCTTTTTTCCTGTGAGAGTCACTGTCATGAGAATTGAATTCAGAGTAAACCCTAAAAATTCCAAAACCTGAGTTGGAATGACAACTGACTTCTCAGGGTGAATTTTGAACCCCAAACTGATGAACAATTGCACTGCATGAAGCGTGGCTTCTTCACATTCCAAATAGCTATCTTCCAGATAAAATGAATCATCAATATACCCTAGACAAGTGTGTCCAAACTGGCTTCTCAATGCACTAAAGAAAGGCTTCAAAATTTTGGTAAAAATCCTGGGACTACTAGACAAACCCATGGGTAAGCTATTGAAAGCATACAGCTGATCTTTCCAAATAAATTTCAAATATTTCTGGTGTTCTGGTGCAATAGGAATGGAATAATATGCATCCTTGAGGTCAATAGAGGTCATGTAACAACCAGGTCTCATGAGCTTGATGGCTGTTTCTAATGTATCCATTTTAAAATGGTGGTAAGATACTGCCTCATTAAGCTTCTTCAGATTGAATATAACCCTGTGAGACCCATCCTTCTTAGGCCGTACAAAAATAGGGGATATCACTTGGCCATCCTCATACACAGATAACCTTATAATCCCTTTCAAAAGGAATTTCTCTATCTCATTGTCAATAATTGTATGCTCAGCTTCAGTAAAAGAGTGGTATGGTCTGGTAGCACCACTAAGTGCGTCAGGTACCCAGTCAAATTCTATATGACAGTGAGTAACTGCATCTAAGATAAAAGGGTCTGATGTGATTTTCTCCCATTCATGAAGAAAATATTGTAAACCACCTGCCTTAAAAGGAGTTTGATTTGCAATAATGCTTACAACAGTACTTTGACTCACCTTTGTTGAGGATCCTACTGAGTCTTTGTTGATGATTGCTTGGGATTCTGCTGGGACCATGTTTGGCCCCGGCCTCGCCCTAAAAAAGAACTTGCAGGGGCTTTTCCCCGACCACCACTCTGGCTAAAGCGGCCACGACCACGCACACCTCTACCTGAAGAAACTTTGTAGGGTTCCATGCGCTTCTTCGGGGTCACTTTATTACTGAGCTTATGAGACTTCGTTAACTCCTCCACTTCTTTGTTAAGCTCATCCCCAAACAGGAAGGATGACACGGGCGTGGATGGATTGCATAAGGAAGCATATTGCTTATTTAAATCAGGACGAATGAGATCCCTCCGTTTAAGGACTAATTCCCTATTTGACGACAGCAAGAGGACCGCTGCATGGGTAAGAACATTCTTCTGCTCTCCACTTGAACTATTACATGTCTGAAGTACAGCATATAGACCCGA
>JAHPZR010007273.1:0-5000 GCA_019787425.1 Platygyra sinensis | reverse complement strand
AAGGATGGGTCTCACAGGGTTATATTCAATCTGAAGAAGCTTAATGAGGCAGTATCTTACCACCATTTTAAAATGGATACATTAGAAACAGCCATCAAGCTCATGAGACCTGGTTGTTACATGACCTCTATTGACCTCAAGGATGCATATTATTCCATTCCTATTGCACCAGAACACCAGAAATATTTGAAATTTATTTGGAAAGATCAGCTGTATGCTTTCAATAGCTTACCCATGGGTTTGTCTAGTAGTCCCAGGATTTTTACCAAAATTTTGAAGCCTTTCTTTAGTGCATTGAGAAGCCAGTTTGGACACACTTGTCTAGGGTATATTGATGATTCATTTTATCTGGAAGATAGCTATTTGGAATGTGAAGAAGCCACGCTTCATGCAGTGCAATTGTTCATCAGTTTGGGGTTCAAAATTCACCCTGAGAAGTCAGTTGTCATTCCAACTCAGGTTTTGGAATTTTTAGGGTTTACTCTGAATTCAATTCTCATGACAGTGACTCTCACAGGAAAAAAGGCTGAAAAAATTTTGCAATTGTGCCAGAAGTTTTCTCATCCAGGTAGGCAGTTCACAATTCGTGAGGTTGCCTCTTTCATTGGAACCTTGGTTTCTAGTTTCCCCGGGGTAGAGTTTGGTCCCTTACACTATCGCCATATTGAGGCAGATAAAGAGCTTAATTTGAAATTGAATAAGGGGAATTTTGATTCACATATGACATTGTCTCATGACAGTTTGAAGGATGTTTGTTGGTGGTCTTCTAATATTCAGACAGCCACTAGAAAAATCCTTCATAGCAGCCCAGATGTAGTTGTTTACACAGATGCATCTCAAACTGGTTGGGGTGCTCATATTGACCATGGCAACAACACACGTGGTGTCTGGTCAAAGTCTGAGTCTCTAAGACACATAAATTACTTAGAGCTGTTAGCAGTTAAACTTGCTTTAGCATCCCTTTTTGCTAACAGGAGTAACATTCATGTCAGGGTTATGTCTGATAACACCACCACAGTCTCTTATATTAATTCCATGGGAGGTTGTAAGTCTACAGAATGCAACTCTATTACTAAAGATATTTGGGACTGGGCTAGGGAAAGAAACATTTGGTTGTCTGCAGCCCATATTCCAGGATCTAGCAATGTAGATGCAGATCAGCTATCTCGGAATTTAAACTTGAATCTTGAGTGGATGCTTTCAAAGCCTAAATTCCAGAGAATTGTATCTCTTTTTGGCAAGCCAGATATTGATCTTTTTGCCAGTAGACTTAATGCTCAAGTAGAGACCTTTGTCTCATGGAGACCACAGCCAAATGCAAAATTTGTAGATGCATTTAGCATCGAGTGGTCACAATTTTTCTTTTATGCATTTCCACCTTTCTGTCTTATCTCTAGATGTGTGCAGAAGGTAATTCACGATCAAGCATCGGGAATTCTTGTTATTCCTCGGTGGACAACTCAACCCTTTTTCACGGTTGTACTCAACTTGCTGATAGACATGCCTCGTATTCTGAAGGCTTCAGCTCAGAATCTAATTCATCCAACTCTGGACAGTCCCCATCCACTTCATCAAAGACTGGAGTTGCTGGTATGCAAATTATCAGGCAATCCTTGCAAGACTCAGAGATTTCGCCAGACATTGTTGAAGTCATCATGCAGTCCTGGAGGGACAGTACACACAAACAGTACAAAGTGTATATCAACAAGTGGTTACAGTTTTGTGGTGAAGGGTCACATGATCCACTGCATCCCTCTGTGAGATCTGTTCTGTCCTTCCTGCACAGTCTCTTCAAGAAAGGCTTAAGTTACTCTGCTCTGAATACAGCTCGTTCCGCAGTCTCTAACATTGACATTAATGTCAGGGATGTTCAGGATCATACATCAGTGGGGAAGCACTTCCTTGTTTGCCGCTACCTAAAGGGTGTTTTTAACAAGATCAAGCCTGTGCCAAAATACAATAACATTTGGTCTGTGGATACTGTCCTGGATTACCTAAGTTTGTTTTGGCCCCTTGAAGAGATCAGTTTGAAAGAACTCACTCTGAAATTAGTCATGTTGATTGCCTTGACTACTGGGCAGAGATGTCAGACCCTGACTTTTTTAGACATATCAGAGCAATATATGCAGAAGAATGAAAAGTGTTTCAATTTTGCCTTGACGGAACACCTTAAGCAGGATAAACCTGGCAAAGTCTTTGGTAATGTTTGCCTTTACAAGTATCCTGTGCAGGAACTTTGTGTTTATGAAACACTGAGCTACTACATCAAGACCACTGAGAAACTGAGGAATTCTACCAAATTGCTTGTTTCATTCATTAAGCCGCATAGAGCAGTGACCTCGTCCACTATTGGGCGTTGGATTAAGATTGTATTAGGACAGGCAGGCATTGATACAGGAAAATTTTCTGGTCATAGCACTAGGTGCGCTTCAACTAGTAAGGCCCTTTTGTCTGTCTCTACTGATGTAATTCTAGCCACTGCTGGTTGGACTGAGGAGTCCACCTTTCGGAAATTTTATAATAAGCCAGTTGCTGTTACTAACCAGATGAGTTTGGCTGTTCTCAATTAGAATTGGTTTTGTACAACAATTTTTGTACTATTAAAGTGTCTGGACTTTCTCCAGCTTTTGTGGGTGCCTGTTATTTTGTGCTCACCGCGTTGAAATCTCATGGGAACCCGGATGTACGTAATGATTTGGTAGAATTGAAAATTAAACGAGACTTACCTGTAAGTTGAAGTTTGATTATAATTCTGCCAAATCATTTATAGTACAGTAGGGTTAACATGAGATGCGCACGCACCGCCGTAGGTCAGTCTTAACAGCATTTTGTGGTCACCTCAGCCCAGCCCAAGCCTAAATGAACTGCCTAATTGATTATACTGAGGCGACAGAGACAACAAAAAAGGAAGAAGGGTGGGTAAGTATGGGTGCTATGGGCATGTTAACCCTACTGTACTATCAATGATTTGGCAGAATTATAATCAAACTTCAAGTTACAGGTAAGTCTCGTTTAATCTTCAATTCTTAATAAGTTGTTCAGTGTTATTACCCTACAGAATGCCAACAATAAGTGGCAGTGTACTACTATTTTTGATGTCTTCCTGTCTTTTTTAATTCTGAAAGGATTCTTGAATCAATGTTTTGTTCAGTCTGTACACTTCCAGCGAAAGATTACATATTCCAAATTTAAATACGCCAGACAAATCTGTGAATCGGTCTGTGGACCGGATTTCCAAATATTGTTTATGATAATGCCCACAATTTGCTTGATTACAATTTTCTGCTTAAATAAAATAAATGCAAGATGATATGGAGAAGTAGAAATTCTTACAATCTTATATATTGGTCTTTTGGTTTTTCAGGAATGCAGAAAGTTGTTAAGGATTTTTACAGACACACCCCTACTCACAATGTTAATAAAAGTCACACCAATGCTATTGAGACTTTGTGAATGATATTTCAGTTTCATATCAAGAGACCACTTCCTGGTCTTTTATTCATACTGATATGCACATATTTCTGACAGCTATTCCACTATTTCTTTACATCACAGAAGTATTATGTAAATTTATATATCAAGTGGAGTCTTATTATCCTGCACCTCCTTGGGACAAGCAAAAGTGGTTCAAGATAAACAGGATTACGTTACAGTGGTTCACTATCATACATGTAAGTTCAAACCCAGGGATGTAGCCTAAGTGTGAGATAATGGGTCTCCACTGAAATATCCAAACCCTCTGAAAAGTCCAAAGTCTATTTAAAAAACTATTGGTATGTACAGAAAAATCGGCTATCTTCATGGAAACAAAACATGAATTATTTCAACTTTTTTCACCTCTAAGCAAATAACAAAGAGGTATAACAACTTCTTTATAAACGTCTACATGTACATGCAAGGGAGCAGTTGACTATCACTGCAGTAATCAATCATCTGTTTAATTTTTGATTTCTTTTTATACCCCTCTCAGTCTTTATTTTTATCAAGGCCAAACAAAAAGGAAATTTGGACCTCATTTTTGGTCCCTGATATATATTGTGTCATTTCAGAAAATATCCATACCTCCCCGACAAAAGAGATTTTTTCTAACACCACTTCACCCCTCTGGAAATTCCAATTAAGCTTGATACACCATACAGAACCCCCTTACAGACCTTACAGAACCCCCCAACCTCCCAGGAAATTCCAATCCCTTCTGTGGGGGTGAGTATGGATATTTTCTGGAACTGCGCATTATTGGAGAAAACATATAGCTGCTGGCAGTGTACAATTATTTTTATAAAAAATATATACAACGATAACAGTAGACATGGTGAAAAACATTAACTTGTAGGGTATTCACTCAAGATCTTTGAAATATTTGTACAGCCGTTGAGCTACCCTCTTTGATCTTGTTACCCTTGCCTTTCCATTTATCATCTTTGTTAAAATACTGGCAACGCCCTCTAGCCCACCCCTTTGAAATGCAAGATTCACGTGGCATAACTGCAAGTTGGAACCTGCAATTTTCTCTGCCATTCCCTTGCTTATAACCTTGGGTACAAGAAGGGGTTGCAGGGTGTTCGTGTTTGTAGTAGCCCTGTTAACACAATATTTGATACTCTCCACAGCATAATCAACAGTGAAGCTTGATTCAGAAATTCCCTTGCTACTGACATTTACATGTGCAACAAGCTAGTTTCTGAAGAGCTCTTACATCCTCGAGGGAGTCATGGGCCTCATAAGAAACGCCCAACAAATCTGTGACCAAGCTCTCCTGGGAATATGTTTTCCTTTGTGGAAGAACATTTTTGAACAGCGACAAAGTATCAACAAATCCTGCCACACACTCTCTAAAGGGATTGAGAAGGTTACACCTCATTAATGTGTAAACGATTCGTTTTGAGTCAAATGCATTTGCATTATGTGCAAAAAGAACTACTTTCTTATTTTTGGCCTTAAGCCAGTTGACAAATTTCTGTAGTGCATCTTTCATTTCAACAGCATCCACATGTTTTCCC
>JAHPZR010007272.1:0-29036 GCA_019787425.1 Platygyra sinensis | reverse complement strand
TGAACAGCGGTGCGTCACTTAGTATGTCTTGTAAAGTAACTGGTTGATAATCCATATTCTCGACACCGTATGCGAGGGTAGTAAGAGCTTTATTTTAATACAAAATAAATAGATTAATAAACTGATAATAGCAAAAAGGCTTTTCCGTTTACAGATGTTTACACAGCGATCATATCCGTGACCAGTTTAGAACAAAGCAATATTAATATAGAGACTTGCCCAGCGAGTCTTGAGAAGTGAAACTTCACACAATCTAAAATGAATCGCATCGGGCCACACGGCCCCCACCCCCCGGGGGGGGGGTACTTAAGAAAGTTTAATATCGATTTAATACGGGGAGGCTCCGCCCCGAGGTCCAACTCATTACCCTTTTATATACCATTTTGGCAGAAAAGGTACCCTTTTATATACCTTTTATTGAAAAAAGGTGCCCCTTTCACATACCTACTTTTGGAAGTGTTGTTCTCATTTTCATGTGATACTTAGATAAGTAACCTGATACAGCCATAGGGGGCGTCTATTCGAAATATTATAATTAAAGGCCCTTTAAATACCTAAATGACCGATTTCCCTACCCTTTTATATACCTCAACTTGTGAAATCCATACCCTTTCATATACCTGAAGCCTGAAAAAGGTACCCCTTTCGAGCGGAGCCTCCCCGTATAGGCCATTATAGGGAATATCCCCGGGCACACACCAGACATTGATTACTCCCAGGAATTTCAATCATTATAATTTGATGTATACACTTGGTTCCCTTAACATCTAATTGATTCTTAACACTCTATTTAAGTGTGCAAACTTAATAATGAAAAATCAGTCAGAAGTTTGATGTCTTCTTCACAATTTAAAAACTTAAGATAGTTACAGTATATCATAAAACACCGCTCAGAACGACAAACCGCGAAAAGCTTATTTTTGTTAAAGGTGCATTGTCACGCTATTTGGCAACTTTATAAAAAGCTGGAAGGTGTCTTCGCATCAATTGAATTCCAAAACTAATGATCTAGTTTTGTTATTGAAGACTATTTGAAGGTGTTGAAACAGTTCCCTGTCACCTGTCATTACAGATGGCATGGGTGGAAATGAATTGAAATTTGAAAAAAATGGGCGAATTTTTTTCGAGTTTTGATGCTAGGTGTTCCAAAAGTCCTCAACAAATTCATTATGGTTCAGCCCTCTCTGATAAAATTCATTTAATATCTTCCGACGTCGTAGCTTTACATAAACTTTTTCAGTGTTTATGATTAAAGCCTTAAAGTAATGATTTTAGCACAGAATTGACCTAAAACAGCAAAATCCTCGTGACAATGCCCCTTTAAACAGAATGTGTTGGTTTAGTTAACTTAGTTGATTCTTTGGATGATATTTATGGTAAGATGCCTAAGTTACTTGAATAGTATGAGTGGTATAGTAAAAAATAAAATAAAACTTTAGTTCATACAATAACGTTCAAGGGGATACAATTGTTTTCAATGAGCAGAAATAAAAGAAAGCGGGGGCAGTTTTAGTGATAACTATTACTAGTCATAAAGCTGAGTTTGTTGAATACAATAAAGAATCCCTCGAATTAACAAGCGGTAAATAAATTTCGTCACGGAAATTACTGTTTGCGGATATTGAAACTGGAAGACATACGATTCCCAAAACCGTAGAAGATTAATAGAATTTGTCCTTTCTGTCATTATGAATGAAGTTGAAAATGAATTGCACTTTATACTTTCCTGTCACCTTTGCGATAATTTACGCTTGAAATTTTTTGACGACATAAATAGAAAGTACAATCATTTTGAAGTTTTAGATTATAACTCAAAAATTTCTTTTATTTTTACCTGTAATAATGTTGACCCCTAACTCGATAGACTTACAGGTGCCCATATACATTTGTGTATGGATTACAGACAGAATACAATAATTTAAACAATATTTTCATTGTAACTAAGCTACATTATTCTAGCTATATTGTACTTTAGGTAAAAATATGTACTCAAATGGGAATACTGTAATAGCTTGAATTGTTGTTGTCTTTTACGATCTGTCAAATTGTATGGATCGTAAAGCTGTAGTTTCGAACCGTATCTGAGTTTGTATAAATTGGACATTGAGCTTGCTGCACATGGATTGGAACTGGTTAGCTCAAAAGACAACCACAATCAATTCGCAATCAGAACAAACGCAAATTATGTCGGCTTTATCTCGTAGCTAAATTCAGAACGTCAATTTAAACTTAATTCTGTGGTGGGTAGTTACAACAGTTCAACAGTCGCACTTTACGGGTTAGCAGATACTTTAAACAGATTCTCCCGGTAAGCGGGTTTCACGGATAGGCTAAAATGTTTTTTTCACTTCGAATCTACTGAACAACTGGTTTGAAACACAATAACCTAACGCATTAAATCAATGTATAATTTATGTCAATCACAATTCTTGTCATTAAACAAATCTGTCAATAAGAGGCAACGCCAATTTGATCAAAGAAACATCCTCTGTCGTGTCCCTCAGCAGGGTATATTGCAGCATTCTTTGTGACTGGGCGGCTGTACTCTCCGGCTGGTGTTTTCACTTTGACGTTGCAGACCAGGCCATCTGTCCCGGGATACACCTCGAGAACTCTGCCGATAGCCTATCTACCGCGGATGGCATTGTTGTCAGTCATGACTACAAGGTCATCGACTTGTACGTTGCGCCTTTCGGTATGCCACGTCTTCCTGGCTACTAATGGCAGGAGTACGTCTCGGCCCCAACGTTGCCAGAAAGAATCCACAATTTTTTGCACAAATTCTACTCGGCGACGAGGGTTTTCGTGTCATTCAATGGGCCTTGAGGAACTTCCGATGTTGCGCGTCCCAGGAGCATGTCGTTTGGGCATAGATATTTTCCGTGATCAGTGTCGTCTGGAACACGGCCGATAGGGCGTTGATTCACCAGATTTCCGACTTCTAGCATGCAAGTGTACAGTTCGAATGGAGTTAGAACCTGTTTGCAAATTGCTTTCTTTAAAACTCGCTTGCAACTCTTAACAAGTGCCTCAGGACATCCATTCCGGTGGGGGCAGCTGGAATGGTGAATATCCACAGTAATCACAGAACTGGTCAGATTATAGACCTTGGTACACAGATAGAGAAGAATCTCCTAAGCACCTAGATGAATTCCATTGTGGTCAAGTCTACTGCCATTTCTAGGTGAACTGCACTGGTGTTAAGGCAGGTGAAGATGATGCCGTAATGTTGCGCTCTCTTTTTTCGTCCTATTTTGACACTGAAGGGTCCAAAATAGTCGCAGGCAGTATAGTAGAAGGGTGTGTTCTGTGGTGCCAGGCGAAGAACGGGAAGATCGGCCATTAACTGCGTTTCCGCCTTGTGAGCCATTTCTCGACAAGTAACACACTTAAACTTCACAGCCTTACTGAGCTTGCTTGCCTTTAGGATCCAGTATTTCCGTCTTGTTTTAGCAGTCGTGGTTGCTACTCCAGGGTGTCCAAGATTATGCATGTGACTTGTGATAAGTAATGTTATTCTGTGCTCATTGGGAAGAAGCACTGGGTGTTTTTCTTCGCAAGACAAGATTGCCTTGTCAATCCTTCCTCCAACCCTGATTATTCCCTTGTCGTCTACAAACGGGCTCAGTGTCTTGAATTCCCCATTCTTCATTCGATTCTTTAAATCTTTTTGGGCACTTCTGATCCATGACATCTCAGCCTTCTTTAATTCTTCAGGCATGAGAAGTCCTTCTCGTCCGCTGAGTGCGTTTCTCTTGAGGCGTATCTTCTCTGCTAGTCGCTTTATCCACGCGGTAACTCGTATCAGTCTTCGCCAGCTGGAGAAATTCTTCACATCGATCACCTTTCCTACATCTGCATACGAGACTGAACTGACAGTATTAACTTGGCGACGCTCCATGTCTTCTTCTCGGTGCGGTGTGGCTGTTTGGACTGGCCATTGTTCTTCTGGCAGTTTCAGAAATCCTGGGCCGTTCATCCATCTCCCCTTGCTGTTGTACATGCAATCCTCGTGATACATCATCTGCTACGTTTTCTTCCCCAGGAATGTGCTTCCACTGACTTGGGTCCGAATTGTTCTGGAACTCCCCAACCCTTGATGAGACAAACGGCTTGAAACTGCGGGAAGGACTTTGGATCCAGGCCAGTGTGATACTGCTGTCAGTGAAGAATTTGACATCAGCAGATTGAATCGTTCATTCTTTCACTATTGGTTCCGTAGACACTGTAGCCCAGGCTCAGACGTTGACAGAAGATTTAGACAAAGTGCTCGAGAGTTGAGGGTTTGGCGTGAAGGGCTGGACATCAAACAAAATCCTAGTCAAGACAGAAGATCAGAAAAAGGGGTTCAAGATGTTCCAGGAAGACACTGAAGAAAAGGTGCTTGGGGTGATTTGGAATTACGTCGCAGATGAGTTCAGCCTCAAAGTTAAAGTAGACTTACTGCGCCTGACGGATCATTCAGTAGACCATGGAGTAAAGATGACCAAGAAAATACTTCTCAGTCTAGTTGCCCGTTTCTATGACCCCATCGGATTCGCAGCAGCATTTATCATCAGAGCCAAAATAGGTTTGCAAGAGCTGTGGCAGACTGGTCTTCACTGGGACGATAAGCTTCCATGTAATGTAGAAGAAAAATGGATCCAGTTCTACAAGGAAATGAAGGAGCTCAAAGGGATTGGAGATGCCTGGTTCCACCCGAAACTCCAGAAGCACAGGTACTGTGTGTCTTTTCAGACGCCTCACAAGACGCATTTGGCGCCTATGCGTACATCCGTCAAAAAACGAAATAAAACACCTACGAAGTCAACTTTGTTGCAGCTAAATCTAGAGTGGCACCCCTATAGCAACTCACACTTCCACGCATGGAATTACAAGCATTCGTTCTCGCCTCCCGTCTCACGAAACCAATAGTGAAAGAATGAACGATTCAATCTGCTGATGTCAAATTCTTCACTGACAGCAGTATCACACTGGCCTGGATCCAAAGTCCTTCCCGCAGTTTCAAGCCGTTTGTCTCATCAAGGGTTGGGGAGTTCCAGAACAATTCGGACCCAAGTCAGTGGAAGCACATTCCTGGGGAAGAAAACGTAGCAGATGATGTATCACGAGGATTGCATGTACAACAGCAAGGGGAGATGGATGAACGGCCCAGGATTTCTGAAACTGCCAGAAGAACAATGGCCAGTCCAAACAGCCACACCGCACCGAGAAGAAGACATGGAGCGTCGCCAAGTTAATACTGTCAGTTCAGTCTCGTATGCAGATGTAGGAAAGGTGATCGATGTGAAGAATTTCTCCAGCTGGCGAAGACTGATACGAGTTACCGCGTGGATAAAGCGACTAGCAGAGAAGATACGCCTCAAGAGAAACGCACTCAGCGGACGAGAAGGACTTCTCATGCCTGAAGAATTAAAGAAGGCTGAGATGTCATGGATCAGAAGTGCCCAAAAAGATTTAAAGAATCGAATGAAGAATGGGGAATTCAAGACACTGAGCCCGTTTGTAGACGACAAGGGAATAATCAGGGTTGGAGGAAGGATTGACAAGGCAATCTTGTCTTGCGAAGAAAAACACCCAGTGCTTCTTCCCAATGAGCACAGAATAACATTACTTATCACAAGTCACATGCATAATCTTGGACACCCTGGAGTAGCAACCACGACTGCTAAAACAAGACGGAAATACTGGATCCTAAAGGCAAGCAAGCTCAGTAAGGCTGTGAAGTTTAAGTGTGTTACTTGTCGAGAAATGGCTCACAAGGCGGAAACGCAGTTAATGGCCGATCTTCCCGTTCTTCGCCTGGCACCACAGAACACACCCTTCTACTATACTGCCTGCGACTATTTTGGACCCTTCAGTGTCAAAATAGGACGAAAAAAGAGAGCGCAACATTACGGCATCATCTTCACCTGCCTTAACACCAGTGCAGTTCACCTAGAAATGGCAGTAGACTTGACCACAATGGAATTCATCTAGGTGCTTAGGAGATTCTTCTCTATCTGTGTACCAAGGTCTATAATCTGACCAGCTCTGTGATTACTGTGGATATTCACCATTCCAGCTGCCCCCCACCGGAATGGATGTCCTGAGGCACTTGTTAAGAGTTGCAAGCGAGTTTTAAAGAAAGCAATTGGCAAACAGGTTCTAACTCCATTCGAACTGTACACTTGCATGCTAGAAGTCGGAAATCTGGTGAACCAACGCCCTATCGGCCGTGTTCCAAACGACACTGATCACGGAAAATATCTATGCCCAAACGACATGCTCCTGGGACGCGCAACATCGGAAGTTCCTCAAGGCCCATTGAATGACACGAAAACCCTCGTCGCCGAGTAGAATTTGTGCAAAAAATTGTGGATTCTTTCTGGCAACGTTGGGGCCGAGACGTACTCCTGGCATTAGTAGCCAGGAAGGCGTGGCATACCGAAAGGCGCAACGTACAAGTCGATGACCTCGTAGTCATGACTGACAACAATGCCATCCGCGGTAGATAGGCTATCGGCAGAGTTCTCGAGGTGTATCCCGGGACAGATGGCCTGGTCCGCAACGTCAAAGTGAAAACACCAGCCGGAGAGTACAGCCGCCCAGTCACAAAGATTGCTGCAATATACACTGCTGAGGGACACAACAGAGGATGTTTCTTTGATCAAATTGGCGTTGCCTCTTATTGACAGATTTGTTTAATGACAAGAATTGTGATTGACATAAATTATACATTGATTTAATGCGTTAGGTTATTGTGTTTCAAACCAGTTGTTCAGTAGATTCGAAGTGAAAAAAACATTTTAGCCTATCCGTGAAACCCGCTTACCGGGAGAATCTGTTTAAAGTATCTGCTAACCCGTAAAGTGCGACTGTTGAACTGTTGTAACTACCCACCACAGAATTAAGTTTAAATTGACGTTCTGAATTTAGCTACGAGATAAAGCCGACATAATTTGCGTTTGTTCTGATTGCGAATTGATTGTGGTTGTCTTTTGAGCTAACCAGTTCCAATCCATGTGCAGCAAGCTCAATGTCCAATTTATACAAACTCAGATACGGTTCGAAACTACAGCTTTACGATCCATACAATTTGACAGATCGTAAAAGACAACAACAATTCAAGCTATTACAGTATTCCCATTTGAGTACATATTTTTACCTAAAGTACAATATAGCTAGAATAATGTAGCTTAGTTACAATGAAAATATTGTTTAAATTATTGTATTCTGTCTGTAATCCATACACAAATGTATATGGGCACCTGTAAGTCTATCGAGTTAGGGGTCAACATTATTACATGTAAAAATAAAAGAAATTTTTGAGTTATAATCTAAAACATCAAAATGATTGTACTTTCTATTTATGTCGTCAAAAAATTTCAAGCGTAAATTATCGCAAAGGTGACAGGAAAGTATAAAGTGCAATTCATTTTCAACTTCATTCATAATGACAGAAAGGACAAATTCTATTAATCTTCTACGGTTTTGGGAATCGTATGTCTTCCAGTTTCAATATCCGCAAACAGTAATTTCCGTGACGAAATTTATTTACCGCTTGTTAATTCGAGGGATTCTTTATTGTATTCAACAAACTCAGCTTTATGACTAGTAATAGTTATCACTAAAACTGCCCCCGCTTTCTTTTATTTCTGCTCATTGAAAACAATTGTATCCCCTTGAACGTTATTGTATGAACTAAATTTTATTTTATTTTTTACTATACCACTCATACTATTCAAGTAACTTAGGCATCTTACCATAAATATCATCCAAAGAATCAACTAAGTTAACTAAACCAACACATTCTGTTTAAAGGGGCATTGTCACGAGGATTTTGCTGTTTTAGGTCAATTCTGTGCTAAAATCATTACTTTAAGGCTTTAATCATAAACACTGAAAAAGTTTCTGTAAAGCTACGACGTCGGAAGATATTAAATGAATTTTATCAGAGAGGGCTGAACCATAATGAATTTGTTGAGGACTTTTGGAACACGTAGCATCAAAACTCGAAAAAAATTCGCCCATTTTTTCAAATTTCAATTCATTTCCACCCATGCCATCTGTAATGACAGGTGACAGGGAACTGTTTCAACACCTTCAAATAGTCTTCAATAACAAAACTAGATCATTAGTTTTGGAATTCAATTGATGCGAAGACACCTTCCAGCTTTTTATAAAGTTGCCAAATAGCGTGACAATGCACCTTTAACAAAAATAAGCTTTTCGCGGTTTGTCGTTCTGAGCGCTGTTTTATGATATACTGTAACTATCTTAAGTTTTTAAATTGTGAAGAAGACATCAAACTTCTGACTGATTTTTCATTATTAAGTTTGCACACTTAAATAGAGTGTTAAGAATCAATTAGATGTTAAGGGAACCAAGTGTATACATCAAATTATAATGATTGAAATTCCTGGGAGTAATCAATGTCTGGTGTGTGCCCGGGGGTATTCCCTATAATGGCCTATACGGGGAGGCTCCGCTCGAAAGGGGTACCTTTTTCAGGCTTCAGGTATATGAAAGGGTAGGGATTTCACAAGTTGAGGTATATAAAAGGGTAGGGAAATCGGTCATTTAGGTATTTAAAGGGCCTTTAATTATAATATTTCGAATAGACGCCCCCTATGGCTGTATCAGGTTACTTATCTAAGTATCACATGAAAATGAGAACAACACTTCCAAAAGTAGGTATGTGAAAGGCGTACCTTTTTTCAATAAAAGGTATACAAAAGATTACCTTTTCTGCCAAAATGGTATATAAAAGGGTAATGAATTGGACCTCGGGGCGGAGCCTCCCCGTATTAAACTTTCTTAAGTACCCCCCGGGGGGTGGGGGGCTGTGTGGCCCAATTAGACTCATTTTAGATTGTGTGAAGTTTCACTTCTCAAGCTTCGCTGGGCACGTCTCTATATTGCTTTGTTCTAAACTGGTCACGGATGGGACCCGCTGTGTAAACATCTGTAAACAGAAAAGCCTTTTTGCTATTATCAGTGCATTAATCTATTTATTTTGTATAAAAATAAAGCTCTTACTACCTTCGCATACGGTGTCGAGAATATGGGTTATCAACCAGTTACTTTACACGACATACTAAGTGACGTACCGCTGTTCAAGAATGATGTGTGCTCGACCCTCGATCTACGCCCGCGATATAGCCTCTCCCTTGGCAGTGACAAACTTCTTCTCTACTAGCCATTTATATTTTTTCCAGCAGACTTAACTAGGTCTGTTTACTGTCATTTATTTTTTCATTGCCATTACTTGCCTTATTTGGTGTTAGTCTTTGTGTTTAAATTTAATTGTAGTTTAGGTAACCGTTACTTCTGACGATGTATGTTGGAGCATACGAAACGTCAAGTTCATAAATGTAAGATTTTACAACATGCGTTGTCTCGTTATGTTTATAACCGCAGTTTGTTTGTTATTTTTATTAGAGTAGAGCCGTTAGATTGTGCTATGGAAAATTTTAAGAGGCCATAGGTCACCCTCGTTCCCAGGGTCTCTCATCTTACCGCCCCCTGCACCCTGGGAACGAGGTTGGTCATAGATCAGCATGATCTCCGCTGACGTCGCTTCGTTGAGTTTGACACCTGTAATTTGCGATGTGTTTTTATTGTTATGGCTGATTTCTTTTGCAAGATAAGTTTTTAAATCTCAAAGTATTTGCTTTTGAGGAGCAAGATATGACGTTTTTCGTGAACGTGTTGCTTATTTGCATTCCATATTGTGACGCCGGGCTCGCTGTGATTAGAACTGTTTGCAATTACAGCAGGTAGATTCTTATCACGAATATCATATTTGCCTTGGTACGTTTTTCATCGGAGACGCCGTAGCTTTACTTCGAGAAAGCTATACGCTTGTCGCTATCTGATGGAGCTTATGTTTCTGGAGCTCGATGTATAGGCTTATTCCTCCTTTGATCGCGTTCTGGTACCACATGTAACTCTTAAGGCGTGTTGTATATGCATTGTTCGACTAGTTCAGGCAAGACCATGGTTTCGATCCTCCATATGCGTCTGAAGTTGCTAACGCAACTCGTACATAAGTGAGAATTTAAGACATTCCTTCGAGTTATCGGTGATCTCCATATAAATCAAGGGTTTATTTCCGACGAGTCGCATGCATTCGCGCCGTTTCGGGCGTAAACAAACCTTAAAGGGGTGCTCTGCACCCGTCTCGGCAGTAAAGGGCAGACTACATAGGGCTTTTAGTCCTATTGCTGCCCGACGGCTATGCCATGCTGATGAGGCCTAACAAGGCCGAAACAGCTGTCCATGGCTGCCACTGCCCTGCCCAGGTGATATGGCTGTGCGCATGCGTAAGGTACTGGCCAGACCGTGGGTTGGTGTTCGAGTGTGTCACTTGCTTTTTATGGTTGTTTTTACTCAAGTTTCATGTTACACTTAGTTCTCTGATTGGTTTATTTAATTGATTCATCAAAAGCGATAAAAGTGGGCGGCAAGCAAAAACCGTACGAAATGTAGCAGGCGGGAATTTTACTCGCGGTTTCGCCGCTCGCGAATTCCTCGCGGTTCAAGGTCAAGTTTTCAAGTTTTATTATTTTACACTGTTTACAGGCGCGATACAACTTAATATAACATAGTTTACAATATCACAGAAATAAAATACAAACAAAAGTTAGCAAGAAAAAAAAAACACTATTTAATCGTGTACAGTGACCAAAGTAGCCAATGAACTTTCGAGTTGGTCACTGTCATGTGGCTTTGCTCGCTCACGCATCCCGCCAGCTACGCGAATTCCTCGCGGGCTAAGCCTGCTTACGCATCCCGCCCGCTACGCAGGCTATGAACTTGATCGCACATTCGTTTACCACCGATATAACATCGAAATCTTCTAAGCTCAGGGATGTTTTTCGGTAATTCAGTTTTGCGCTGAATATCTTACCGGCTTCCTGAAACATTTTCAATCGATTTAAACTATTAACAGCCATGCAACTCTCGTGTACTAGTTTACACGGGCTTTTGTGACAATAACCTCGTGAGTTATCCATACGCCTCGTTACTGCTATAGTTACGCACCTGTCCCGAGCAATGTAAAAGTGAAACACCGCAAATAGTGTTTATTACAGGTACACTTTTACAATCTATCGTACAGATAATAGCCACAACTAAACCCACAGGGAACACATAATCTTACTGAATAGGAAGGAAGTAAATAAGGGAATGAAGAAAATGAATAATTTACCTTTGTCTTCTATTGTTATATCTTACAGGGCTGCTGCTTACAAGTCCTACGTAACATTGTAGTTCTAAAGTCGTACTTAGGTCTTTCCGCACTGTGTAATTTTCTTTTTACTAATTGACAAGGGAGCCAACTCTTTACCTAAACATTTTGTGAACGTGATTTGAAAATTCACTAGAATCTTGAAATTTCGTTGCTTCCGCGAAACCAAACAAAGAGAAGTCGATAGATTTTTCAAGTACTGAATTGTTTTGCTGAATACCCGGCTTAGGCTTCTTTATTTCTTAAATAATGGCGGCAGCTGATACTTCTAACTGGAATCGGTTAAGTTCCTTAGATAAACTTCTCTTTCAGCTACATATGTGTGAAAAAGGTTTCACATGAGACAAATCTCAACATGTGCGTTTGATTGAAACTACAGTGGATTTAAAATAAGCATTTCACGGGCGGAATGTCAGTCACCCGCTAATTTCGATTTTCTATGCTTTTTGCCGATCGTCGCTGCACTCGTTGGGTTTCCCTTGACTGTTTATTGACCGTTTAATTAATTCATAAATTCATCATAATATTATGAAGATCCCATGAAAAGATGCAAATAGTAAAGTATAAATAGAGCACTTTGAAGACAATGAAACTGGCTAGCGGGTATCAACTTTTTCTTTTGCCTTCATTAGCAACATTCTTAAGTTAAAACATGACATTGACATTTTTCAATTTATATCCGAAAACCTGATCAGAAATCATTTAACAGCTATGGAAACTACACCAAGAATTGGCCAAAATGAACTTTTATTTGTAGCTTCAGTTTCCTCATGTGATCTGGGCGATTCCCACGTCTTTGAAGCGAGATTCTCAAGGGAAGTGGCCATTTTTCCTCTTCAAAACACACCATTTTGCTAAAATTTAAAATCCTAATTTAAACACCAACCGAAGAAATTAACCGTAATATATCGTCCATTGTACAAAGAAAACTGACTTGAAAATCGAGCGAACTCATTGTCTTAAAATGGTTGTAAATCTCCCCATTAGTTAATAGAAAAATAAATAAAACCGTGACACAAATATTTTTTTCAATTTTATTATTGCAGTTTATCGTTTTGCAGGTAATCATGAGATAGGCGTTCTCTCAACAGTGGTTCGTTCATCTTACTAGTAAAAGTAACCCTTCTCATACATGGGTATACATAGAAAACTCTAGGTCCCGAAATGGGACGATTATTAAAGCAAGCTGTATGTGTCTATTCCAGAGGCAGCACCCTCCTGTCATTTCGAACGTTTCTTTGTGTTGGAGTAATAGAGTGTTATGGTCAAATGTCTTGAAGGATAACCTACCTGGTCTACTGACACTTTGAACGTTTAGTTCTCCGAATTAATTTTCTATGTTAACTTTATTTCAGTTCAACACTACCTGCCCCACCTTGGTGTATCATCTTTCCCTAGGCAAACTTAAGTGAAGCGAACAGCTTACAAGCAAAAACGATTCCTGACGAGCTGTTCAGTGATATTATTTATAATACTTCTCTCGTTGTGACTGGATAAAATCAATTGCAATTCTTTCTATGAAACAACGAAAGATATAATAAAAATACATTAGCACTTTTTGCTCCATTCAACAAATCCGCGAACGAGTCGTTGAGATCTTAAATTAAGAACGCGAGTTCTTCCTTTTGGATTAAAAAATAATATGATTCCATCGAAACACGATCAAAAATGTTTTATATTTGACAATTGTACTAACTCATGCAAGACTTCCTCAGTCTGATAGATTTTGAAATTGCCCAGAAACAGTGTCATGTTACGGTAAAGTTTATTATGACAAGAAAAATAAAATTATGATTGGAGTTTTTGCTCTAAATATTTAATTACGACTGAATTACGGCTTTATGTGACTATTTGCGAACCAAAATTTATTTTTTTCAAGTTGTTACCTCTTGCGCGCTCAACATGGGTTTATTCCTTTGATCAAACACAGCATGCTTTGCGAATTTTTTTTCTAGAGAAAATTTTAAACATTTCACAATCCCCTAATTTCAGTTGATTATAGTTTCGTTTCCTCATAACGATTATACGGAAGTCCATTCTCATTGGTGAACTCCTCAACATGCCCGTCCTTCTGTTCCAGGAAGTTTCTTGATTTGGATCTCTGGATACTCCTGTGTGTCACATTATGACTTTTAGTTTGTGAGATGGAAGAGTTTTCATTCAGTGAAATTGATCGCACACTTTTACCACCGATATGACTCCGTGATCTTCCAAGTTCCATGGTGTTGTTCGGTAATTCCGTTTTTCGCTGAATGTTCTTACCTGCATTTTCAATCTGAGCAGTTACAATTAGTTGGTTTCCCTGTTGTGTGAATATCTCGTCGCTTGCTACCCTCGATGGAGCTGGTCTTTCCGTCACTGCCTCATTCTGACTCTGCTGACATATCACAGTACCGAGATATTTTGATCTTAATAATCGAGAGCCTCTTTGTTCCCTTTGAAGGTTTTCAACATCTAGCGATGCCACAGAACAGCGATGTTGCCTAATATGGGGATCACCGCGGCGAGCTGGTGTTCTGGTTCTGCACCTTAACAGCTCCAATGTAGCTGTCCTTAAGCGGCGGTTTTTATACCAGTACAATAGTGGGTTGAACAAAGAGTTTAACTGAAATATTGTTTCTACCCATCGTATTGTGGAAACCTGGCGGAAAACAGGCAGAACTCCCCGAAAGAGATAAACAACGAGGCTTGGTAAACCCGACACTGCAAAGAAAACCGCCAACAAGAAGGTCGTGTAAGCAAACTTGCTTTCAAGCTTCCCTTTGACCTGAGCATTCACTGGGCGGAGTCGCGTTCGCTTCCATTTTCGCACTGTGAGATAAACTTTGATGTAAAAGTATGCTATTAGCGATAAGCAGACAAACCAGAAAATGATCAAAGTGACGTCCACGACTAATATAAGTTCATAAGGAACTCCAACAGCTCCGATTATAACTAATGGAACAACTATTAGTAATGCTAACATCCATGCAACTCTCATGTACTTGTTTGCACGGCCTCTTGTAACAACAGCCTTGTATTCCATACACTTTGCTATCGCCACATACCTCTCCCAAGCAATTAGGACTAAGTGAAAGAAAGACGACCAACAACCAATATGCAGTACAGAGACGCTTATGAAATCTATCGTACAGATAATATCCACAACTAAGACTCTGTTGATTACTAACGCGTCTAGGGCTATCGACAGTGGTAGAGATATAGCGCCCACCAAAAGATCGGTTAAGGCCACGCCAGACAGCAGCATGTTTGAGATCTGTTTCAATTCTCTTCTCGTCTTCACTGCTATTATCACCAAGAGGTTTAAAAAAATGGTAACGGGACAAGCGATGGTTGTGATGGCAACGATAATCTTAAAAGAGGTTGTGTTATTTAAATCCCAGATGTATTCTGATGACTCCGGGCAAAAAAACACTGACCTGGTTTGGTTGGAGGAATTGGTGAGTGATTCTATATTCTTCAATGTCATGATAGAAGCACCTCGTTAAAATCGATGATTGAAGAGAATTACTGAGTTTCTTAAGTGCTCGGTTCTGGTTTGGTTCTATGCAACTGTTTTTTTTTCCTTTTTTGTCCAACACCGTCGGTCTTGACAGCAGCTCGATCGAGTGGAAAATGCGGTCGCTTATGGCTTTATGTTGTTTTTCAATCTACAGGTCGAGTGTTACAAATGGAGTGACGTCAGAGGTACTCTCGTTCTAAAACGGTGAATACCTTGTCAGCTGGTAGAACACTGAGTAGTTTTGTTCAAAGTCTATACTGGGTATTGCCAATACACATTATAAACTGGCTTACTCTTTTTCTTTTCAAAAAATGGCTGCAGCTGATGGTTCTTTGTGAAATCAGTTGGCTTTCATTTTCAGAAACATGTGCTCCAAAAAAGTTTTGTTCGAGAAAATTTTCAACAATGGCATTTGATTGCAAAGATCGAAAAGAGTAGATTAAAAACCAAGAAATTCGTAGACTACATGTCACAGACTTCACTGACCAAATTTCGATTTTCTTTGCGTTTTCCTCACCGTTGCACATGAGCACTCTGCGTTTCTCTTCGTTCGTTTGTGTAATCATCAAGTTAATTCGCATTTTCTCTATGAAACCCCTATAAAATGGAAAATAAAACAGTGAAGTATATATAGCTGCAATTGCTGAAAAAGAAATCGTAATATCAGTTTACACTACTTTCTCTTTCGCCGTTTTCAAAAGATTCTAAAGTTGTTGTTGTTGTTGTTGTTGTTCCTTTGGACACTTTTCAAATAACATCCAAAAAATGATCAGAAAATCATTTAATACCTATGTCATTTACACCAAGGATTAGCCAAGATTTTTTTTTTGGCCCAATTCACCTCCTGCCCGAGTCCCACATACTTGAAAAGAGATCGCCGAGTTAAGTGGCCAATTTCTTCTCGAAAAAAAACATCCTGTTTCTCACTTTTTAAATTCTAACTTAGGCAAAAACCCCGGAAGTAATTAGCCGCAGTTTATCTTGCATTGTACAGAAAAAATTGACAGCTGCACTAACAACAACAATCTTTACACAGGAGGCTCCACTTACTGAAGTGGTTTTCAGGGAGGTCCAAAAACTAAAAGTTTGTTGAAATGGTTATTAATTTCAATTTAGTTATTGCTTTTGATCACTACAGAAAATGCAATATAGACCCACTAGGACATACTGCCAGAAGTCTGCATTCTTTTAATTAACAGAAAAAAGAAAGAGAAACCAAGGAATAGCCAGTGCACTAAATACATCTGTGTTTTCATTTTCTTTAAATTTAAGTTTTACAAGTTTAGACTAATGAATAACATTAGTGGCAGTGAAATATATAGATGAAATAATTCATATTCGTACTGCAGTTGTTGATGAAAGTAAATTTTCCAATTTAAGCAATTTGAAAGAAGAAGCCTGAAAATAATCAGGGCTTCAACAGGATTCGAACCTGTGACCTCCGCGATACCGGTGCAATGCTCTACCAACTGAGCTATGAAGCCACACATTGGGAGCGAGGTCAATTTATTGAATTCATTCTCCCGTGAGGAGTGAAATGATGTGAAGTATATACATAAAATAATTCATATTTGTACTGCGGTTGTTGATGAAAGTGAAGCGTGATCATCGCAGTAAATTGACCTCAATAAATTGACCTCGCTCCCAATGTGTGGCTGCGACGATCACTCTACACTTTCATTAGTGGCAGTAATTCATACATTTCAATGATATTTTGCAAATGGCTTCTGTGACAAATAAAACAATATTTAGCATTATCACTACAACACTGGTAGTGGCTGGTACATATCCCAAGCTTAATTTTAAAAGCCCTAGTAAGCGACACCCTCTATCCATCATCATCACGCTTGCTTACAGGCCGGGACCATTCTAATAAGAGACAAGCTCCAGATAATAATAATAATAGATGCAATTGCTCTCTTGCCAAAGAGTAAATGCCATATTATTATTTTGGAGATTATTGCTCCAGTGATTTGGTTAGACGTTGTTCACAAACTGATGTTTATTAAAATTCTTTAAAAGCTCTATAAACACCGTGAGAACTAAAATAAAAGATACAAATAAATTACAAATACGCTTTCGAAAATAAAAGGATATAAAAACATACACGCTTCGAAAGTTACAAAGTAGAAGGAAAACTTAAGATCGATACACAAATAACGGTAAAACGATGTCGTATACAACTTGACTTTATCTGAAGCCTTAAATCTTAAATTTACAATTTTGTGCGATGAAATTGAACTTAAGCGAGTAAAGAAACAAACTGCTTACATTAACAAACTAAAATAGCGTCAAAGATAATTACCTTGGTACTGCCTTGATCACCAGAACAATGATAAACTTGGAGAAACTTGTTAACTTGTGGTGAATTAACAGATCTTGCGTCAACTGATCTTGCTAACGATAAAACTAATCTTTTATAACGGTAGTTGGGTTTCGCGGCGCTTACGCGTGAGTTTTCGCGACACCACAGAACTTACTCGAAAGATCTAGACACTAAGGTAGCGTACACGCGAAACTAATACGCATGAAAAAGCCTTAAATAACTGAATACACGTTTACAGAAACTTTCAACAACTAGAAATAGTACTCTTAAGGATGCAAAGTCTAGTAACCGAGCGTTAAATAGCTTAAATAAGAAACCTGTTGCAAACTTGCGCAATGTTGCGCGTGCAAAATTTGTTGCTGAAGCGCGCGTCGCTTAGTGTCGTACATCGCGCGCGCACAACTTTACTGCTGTCGTTACAGAGATGATTAACTTACCGGTACTCTTACCTGCATGTCCTCATAACCCTCAAATGATTGCACTGATCTGAGGATTTTTTTCTCTTAATCATCTAGGTCCTGCAATATGTATTAAATTTAAAAGACTTATTTTGAATGCATGTACATGTATACAAACAACCATGACTAAAGTTGAATTTTTAAGTCCAATAAAAACTTGTGTCTACTTTTAAACTACTGCCTTTCTACCAAAGATTGAATTGTCCGGTAGATTCTACTGAACATGATATCACCAAATCGAATATATTTTTATCAAACTTATAGTGGAACTTGGAACTGTACAACAGTTTCTTTGAATTCAAATGTCAAAATTACTGAAGGAATTACTATTCAAAGTAGATTACATACCTTGGTGCAAATGATTTCTTCTTTTGTTCAACACCCACATGATCAATTTCGGCAACACAAACACTTGTAAGGATGCAGCTAATCTGGTGTTGCATGTTACACGTTTGAAAGCACAGCACTATGTGAGGAAGTCTTGCACTAAAACGAAAATAGCACCAAATTCAAGGAAATTGTATGCAGATTTCGCACAAATTTTTTGAAGGACGGAAACAATTGCTACGTACCTTATTTCTTTGGATGTTTGGTGCCTTGTCAGGAAAATTATTGCCCTAAAACACACCCAATTTCAACGGTTTCACGTATAAAACCGCGTGAAATCCTTTTCAGACACCATTTTTTCACACTCCGTGCTTTCTTCATTATTCAAAGGAAAGGTTCCTAAAGTACTGTAGGAAAAGAGCACTTCAAGGCCGAGAAAATAGCCGAGATATGTCCACGTATCGCGTCCCTAATTATGGGCGCCCTTTTGTGAAGTTCGATGACGTCACTATATCTCCAGTTCTGGTTGTGGCCCGGACTGGTAAGAGGTTTAATGAGATTCAAAAACAGTTTTTCTCTTTATCGTAAAAAGTGAAAAAGCTTTTTTCTCCATTCTTTCTGCAAATTATTTTTCTCAGTCTTCTCAATTTGAACAGCGAAAAAAAGATTTTTCGCATTTTTCTTAAAAATCCACCTACCATGATACCTTAATGTTTTGCTTAAATATCCCGTTCGGTATTTCATTAAATTAATAACTGTCTCACTTGATATCCTTGGATATCTGTACGGGTCCACAAATGATCCCAGGACCGCAAATGATCCCGGACGGCAAATGATCCCCAAATTGGACCGCAAATGATCCCGAACCGGAAATGAGCCACGATGAGGACCGCAAATGATCCCGACTAAAAAATAAGGAATGGCATGGACTTAATAGATGACACCCAAACGTTGGTTCTTATCCCATACTTTTTTTATCATTTTACATGAAATATTCCACACTGATTTTTTCCTGTTTTTCGAGGGACGTAGATAGACACTATTAATTCTTTACATACCTGTAAAAAAAAAAAAAAATCATTGCCCCTAGAAATTAAAAGTTCATTTCGGCTCTTCTCCATAAAAAATGTACCCAGAGTAGCAGAAGTTTTTTCTTTCCGTCCTGGTATTCTTGGGTAGTCGGCCGACAGTCCATGACCAGGGAAAACCGAGAAGGGCACTGGTTTCCATGAGAATGTTTGACAAGGGGTCAAAGATCATCTGAACTTTGTCACCGCGGTGTGAGCTGCGTCTTAAGCGTGCTCGTAAAAATGGGTAAACTGCTTTTTCTACTTGTCGCTGTTGTTCTTGCATTGGTATCATTAGTGAGCGTTCTTGGAGGAAACGATAAGAACAAACATGAAGATGAAAGGAAAAAAGAGGTAAATTTGCATCCTGATCTAATATATATAGCATTGATTGACTCCTTCACATGCACTCATTGTCGTTAATGAGTTCTTTTAAAACAAAATACAAGTCGCCTTTACTGAATTCCTCGCTGTGCAAAAACTTTATTATTGCCTGAAAATTTAATAGATCTAAATAGGCATGATTTTTACTCGAAGAACTCGATGATTGACTTCCATACGTAATCTGCTCTCTCCTGTATGCGCGCTAGGTCTGTCCCCATTGCGCTGGAAAAATCATCAAAAAATGCGCTAACAGTGCTCGATTTCTGTAAAAAGTCTTTGAAATTTAGAAATAGTGTACGAAACTTTCTCGCAGTTACTTTATTATTATTATTATTATTATTATTATTATTATTATTATTATTATTATTATTATTATTATTATTATTATCTCCTTATTATCTCCTTATTATCTCCTAGCAGATGGTTATACATATTCCTAGTTTTATCAAACAGTCAACTGAATACGAAGTCACGAACCAATCAAAATCGATTGTTCCCACGGTCAAAAGGACTATAGCTCATAGCTCGTGCATTTTCATGACCGCAGTCAGCCAGTCAGACAACACGGTGAAATTTATTCGTAATACTAATAATAGAATTGACAGCTTTACTGAAAACGTTTCAAAGACAAAATATTGCATTTAACGAAAGGAAAGTTCTGAAAAATGTGCTGAAATGTTTCTCCAAAAGCAAAAAAAATGCTCAAATTCTGCTCAAAAGTCAATCAAGTGCTCGACAGTGCTGGAAATGTAAAATAGTGCTCCAATTTCGAAAAAGTGCCGAAAAAGTGCTCAGGGCAATCGAGACAGGCTAACAAATTTAGCGTTACCCAGAATTAGGGATGTCTGGTCGTGCAACTTTTAACCACGTCAAAGTTTTGAAACTCCAGCAGATCATTGGCGCCGGGTTGTAAAACCTTGCAGCTCGAGTTCAGCTAACCGCCTGAGAATAGTTATCCTTTAGAGTCTGTAAATATTCCTTAATTGTCCTAGAAGGGTGATTTTTTTATGGAAAAAATAAATTGCGAATTTAACAGACTAAACTTTCCCAACCCTTGGCCTCAAAGACCTCAAAGAAAAAATCTGCCTTTGGACGATGACGTGTACGATGCACTATACAGCATCTTAAGGTAATTCCCCTGAAATAAAACTGACAATAGATTTTCGTTCAAACTTTGCCCACTGAATATTCATCATATGAGAACTTCAATTTTGAAATAAAAAAGGGGGGTGCCCATACTCATTTAGGAGCACTGGGACATTGAAAATGACCCATTTTGGCATTATTTAATGCTTATTACAAGAACGCATTCCCAGTAATAATTGTAAATTTTTGTGACCGAGACTCGTGAGAACACGCATTAAACTGGAGTCAATGCGTTGTATCGGACACAAATAAACTTTTTAAGTTTGATTTAGACAGAAAGTTGAATCCTTGATTAAAATTTCAACCAAATTTCTTGACATGGCTACCATAGGGCAAAGTAGAAAAGACCACAGTTTACTTGCTATTTTCGCTATTTATTCAATTTTATGCAATAGAAATCAGATCAGTCTTTCCTCAAGCAAAGTTTATGATAAGTCGATTACAATGACTGGAAAAAAAATTGGGGTGCCCATGCTCGTTGGTGAGCTATAGCCATTTTTCAACTGAAAGAGCTCAATATCAAAGCAAATCCGCCATGTTTTCAGTGTGCACGTGCACGAGCGCGCGCTAAATGACGCCATAAATTATGCGCAGAAAGGATGCGCAGTGCAATTGTGAGGAATAACCTTAACTGGAGAGCAATCACTGCGCGATTGGCCTAAGGAAGGTGACAAAGGGTTAAGGCAACGGGTGTATCGAAAGTTAAAAAGCGACATCTATGCCGTGAAAGAAATCCATGATCCAACAGTTGGACAGCCGAAGAAACCAATAGTCGAAAAGGCATCTAACTGCATTGTGGTGAAAAAGTCGGAAGTTTCTCAGCTTGTGGATAGTGCGTACTACGAAACGAAAGGGGAGGGCGCTAAAAAGTTGAGCAAACAGATGTCTCAAATCTACCGTGGGCATTCTCGTCCCCAGAGGCCGCGATCCTTTTGGTCAGTTACGGGGATCGCGACCTCTGGCCAGGTCCAACTCCGGAAGTTCGCATTTCACGGACTTCCCGTCACTCTGCGCATGCTCAGAGCCGAGTCTGACAAATGTGATTGGTTCTGGTCTCAATCTATTGTGTTTACAAAGCCATTCAAAACCGGAATGTCGTTGGACCGGGCCAGAGGTCGCGATCCCCGTAACTGACCAAAAGGATCGCAGCCTCTGGGGACGAGAATGTACCGTGGGCTATCACGTCGAATCATCCAACGCGGTCTAAACTCAATGAAGCAGCAACAAAAAGTTAGACCCCTTTTTCAAAATAAGGCGCCTCTCCGGCCAATCAGGGCATCAAAAGTACAAGAAAGACATCAGGTGGATCTTGTTAGCATGGTTAGCATGCCGGCTACGATAGAGGGTGATACTTATAAATACATAATGTCTGTTATTGACATTTTCAGTCGATTTCTTTTCTTACGCCCTCTTCAAACAAAAGAGACTAGTGAAGTGGCGGAACATCTTTTAGACATTTACATCGAACACGGCCCCCCAGAAATTCTGCAGAGCGACCAGGGTCCAGAATTTAAGGGAGTGGTAAAGACTGTTTGTGAAACGCTAAACGTTCGCATAATTAAAAAGCTCTGCATGCAGTCCTCAGACCCAAGGAAAAGACGAGCGCTCACACAGAACATGGAAGGAAAAAATAAAGTTTGATTTGATTAACAACAACAACGGTGATCTCAACTGGGTGGAGTATCTACAACAGTACCAGCAACTCTACAATGAATCACCACATCGTTCTCTTGGACAGCTTTCTCCATTTGAAGTTTACTTCGGTAGAAAGCCCAACAGGCATCGCAATAAACTGTCTCTTGGGGGAAAGATGGACTATGAAGTTCCGGAAGAAAACAACAACGGTATCGAAATGAATGAGTGCAAGACGGAAGAACTAACAGAGCTAATAAAAGAACGCAGTTCTATCAGGCAGAAAGATCTGGATGCGAGTAATAAGGCTTCGCAGTATATGGTAAAGCGGGAGTTAAAGCGAAATCTACCCTCACTCTATTACAAGGGAGAAACCGTTTTGATTCGAGTTCCTGTCTCAAGGAAATTAGTTAAGGGAAAGAGAAACTCGCTGAAGAGCACCTGTGAAGGAGTGAGGCTGATCATTCTGAGCACAAGTACTTTATCAGCTACAGTGATCCCTTGACACTTAAGAGCAAAACGGGGTGGTTTAAAGTAGATGATGTTACCTCGGTAACAAAAGAAGAAGAAAATGACCGGCAGCAAAAAGCAAAAAGTGGTAGTGGCAGAAGAAATGCTACTTGCACAGGCCATTATGCCGATTCCGCAGGCCAACCAGCGAAACGTGCAAGAACAGACGATGCCAGTTTGTTAGAAACCAGCATCGATCAGATAATCTCCTCGCAAAAACTCAATGGTGACACTGTCAACTTGTATTGTGACTATCTGAGAAACAATCAAGCATTTGGAGAGGGGAACTGGGGATTTGCAAGCTCCTACTTTTATCCTTCATTGCATCGACAAGTCGAAACATCTACATACTCCAAACATATAGGCAACAACTCACTGTGGGAGTATGAGCAACTAATGGTTCCAGTACACATTCCTACTGAGAGCCACTGGCTGCTGGTCCCTATAAGTGTTCTTAATGTATGCCTTTACATTTACGATTCCGCTAGATGCACTGCAGCAACGTACCGAACGATTTTTGATACCATCAAAGAAGGATTTATTAGAAACGAGCTTCAGTGGCTTTCTGATGAAGATAAAACTCTCTTCCAAGAAAATAATTGGGACGAGTCGACACCTCAATGTCCTAAGCAAAAGAATGATACCGACTGTGGTGTATTCACATGTCTTTTTGCAAAACACTTACTGTTGTCGAGAGGCAACCATTCCGGCCTTACTCTCAACGGAGAACCTCGAAATGAAATGGCGAGCGATTTATTAAATCTTGCGTCAGCTTTGCGCACTGAAAACGATTTACCCGAGGTTTTCCAGTGGATGGCAGACTGTCAGCAAGCTTCTGACAATACCAGCGAATCCCCAAAAAACCTGTTGGATAAAGAAGTAGGAAATGCAGGACTTGCTTATCGCCAGCCCCCCACCCACCAAAGATGGCAACTGTTTGTTTCATGCAATGCATGACCAGCTAGTTCGCCTCGGAAGAGTATCTCAGAGTTACACAAAATTACGCTCTGACCTGGTGAATTATCTCAGAAGTAATCCAGCCACCCCGGATGGAACTCATTTCAGTGAATTTATTAATCTCGGGGCATGGGACACTTATCTGCGAAGAATGGCTATGGATGGTGAATGGGGTGACTGGATTGCTTTGTGGGGCCTAATCAACATACTCCAAATCCCGGTGGCGATAGTATCAAGCTTAGGAGAAACAGGATTGAAAATCATTTATCCCGCTTATTGTCAAAACGAAGCGCAAGCCATTGGAGATATGGCCTTACTTGGCCATGAGGCTGAGCTTCATTATCATAGCCTGGAACCAATGGCTTCCCAGAGTCCTCAACTAGCCACTGTCGAGGCGTTAAAGCAAAAGTATGGCCAAGGAAAAATCACAGAAGAAATTTGTCCAAAATGTGGACGAAAATTCGACTGCTACTCCCAAGGTATTTTTGAGAGCGGTGGAGCGTTGCAGTACTACTCTGATGATAGCCTTTTTTGTAACAGCTGCTTAATGGATGACTTTTAAAACAAGCAGTGCCGCATATTGGTTGAAAACTTATTGGTCTAAAACACTGTTCTTGTTTTTGTTTTTATTGACATTGTCGTTGTTGTTGGCAGCCGAGTGACGTTAATGGATTGATACAAAAAACCTGGCAGAATATGTAGCGTTATTACCGGCTTGTGCTGTCTCAGTCATAATCATAAGATAGAAAGGAGAGAAAATTCGAAGTCCGTTTATGAAGGTGTCATTCATAGCATCATGGTATGACAGAAGTAACAAAAAGAAGCCAGCTGTAAGCCATAATTTAAGATGGTTTTAATAAAAGTAATTGCTATTCACCCCAATTCCATGTCCTCATCATTCCCTCATCCATGCCATTCCTTATTTTTCAGTCGGGATCATTTGCGGTTCTCATCCTGGCTCATTTCCGGTTCGGGATCATTTGCGGTCCAATTTGGGGATCATTTACGGTCCGGGATCATTTGCGGTCCTGGGATCATTTGCGGACCCGTACATATGTATCTTTTCTTACTGTCCCATAATTTACCCCTCCCCTAATATCTTTTATTAAGAGGGATGATAAGAGGGAATTGTTTGCATACCATAACCAACAGAGAGACAAACCATTGAAAAATGGAAAGATGCAGCCCCTGGAAATGAGTTGGCGAGACATCAGCTCATCAGGGCTCACAGATACATTGATACCACTGAAAACGATTTTTTTTTTGGAAAATCGGCCCTTCTTTGCAAATGCGTAATGATATGGCGCATATTTCCAGTCAATGTTCAAATACATCTATTACATTTATGCGCCATATTTTTTTATTTCCTTTCTGTGCATTATTTATTTTGCTTCTATATTTTTTTTGTCTCTTCCTATTAATTTATTATATACAAGTGCGTCGTTTAAATAGTTTTTGTCATGTCTTCTATCTTTTTATTATATATGTTCCATATTTTTATATTTCTATTCTAAGTAAGATTTTTTATTTCAATCTAATTACTGCAGGAGATAAAGAAATGGACATTGCGTGTCTTGCGCCAGTGGAGGCCTATGCACCCTACTGCTCATGACCCGATCATGCGTCGTGAGAGCTACAGCCGCGCAAGAAGATTTGTAACTTTTCGTTACTATTCTGCCACGTGCGTTTATGGTATAATTACTAATTCTTCGTTTCATGTTATAGGCCACTTTCTACTATTTTAGAACGATTTTTATATCGTGGTTAGACAAACACTGAAAACGTTTTCCCGGAAGTTTGTTGTTTAAAATCTAAAAAAACAGTATAGGAAGGGCGTATCCAAATGAGAAAAAAAGAACTTGAATGAAATCAAGTATGGAAAATTATAATTAAGCTATGATTTTATTCAATGCATGTTTGATTTGAAATGTAAGGGTTTACTTTTACATAACAGTCTATATAGATAAATCCGCAAATAATGGCCATCAAATACGAATTATGTAATCTCAGTAAGGTGTAGCTATTCTAGGTCTCTCCTCCTCGTGTAGCAAAAATCATTCACTTTTGTTCCATAGTTCTAGATAAAACATTGCAAGGCTATACACATGAGCATGAAACACTGAAATAAGAACCTTTAGGATTGCATTGTAACGGACATTGATAGTAATATGGGAAACACTTTTTAGTATCTGTAACAGGTGTAAAAAGAATGGAGTTTCTCGGCAGCCGCATGCGCGTATCTCAACTTTCCAGATGGCTGTTGCTGGGATAAAAGATTGTATTCTGCTATACTAAATTCGAGGAACAAGTTGTTCCCAGTATTTTCTTCCCTAATTGCAGTCAGTTTTGCGAGTCACCGTCGTGCTCTTATCACACGACTAAGTTAGTTCCGATGACCAATAACTAAAAGCAACCAATCAGATTGTTCCATTACCTGTCCAGTATTCTGTAAGTATTTGACCGGGCCCTGTGCCGAAAGATATTGCAAGATTTCGTCTTGGCGATTTTCAACGGGTAGTTGAAGACGTGTAATAAATCTCTTATCAGCCAATCTTGCTCGGGATCGTGCTTGGAGAATATCGGCTCTCGACCTTCTATGTAAGGACCCCGCTGGGCTCGGTCGGGGCTGTCAAGACCTCGGGCCGATTTCAGTCTTCTAGTACAGCCTTCGCACTTGGCAATTCCACTTATGTCCAGGATTGAACGCAGTTACAAATTTTGCGATTTTTCGTTAAACTCTACAAGAAATACAAAAATCTGCTGCCTCAACGATTTTTCGGTACGTTGTGCTGAAATTTACAATTTTATGCTAATCGACCAGCAAGCACCGGCTTGCGGATTTTACAAAATTTACAAAATTTACGATTTTTTGCTACCTTCACGATTTTTCAATAAGTCATTGTGAAATTTGCGATTTTTTGCACTTCTTTGTAATGCAAATTCCACCTACTAGTGCCGACCTGCGGATTTTACAAAATTTGCGATTTTTTCGCAATTAACATAACACAAAAGGACCGCCAAAGACGACAAGCATGTTTTTGTTCTCTCTGGAACGATTTAGCGGGATGAAAATATGTTATTACCGCATACATGTAACACACAAAACAAGATAACAAGCTGTATGTTTCTCTCGTTCTAAGGCGTTTGTTGTTGACCGAGTATCGTATTAAAAACGGGTTAAGGGGAAAGTGAGCGGAATGATATGAAATTAACATAACGCAAGCAAAACATAACACGAGATAAGCGTTTCTTGTTCCCTGAGTATTTATTCCAGCTTCTACTAAGCGTGCGTGTCAATAGAAAGATAAAACGAGAGGAGAGGAGAATATTCCATTCCACTGAACACACCTTTTATTAACCGTGTAGCGAAGCACTCATTCAACAAGTAAGCTTCTTATTCTAAAACGCTATCAGCGATATTTTAGCGCACGCCTGTCTTTAGGATTAAAAAGCGCGCCAGGAAAATATTCCACCATTCTACAAACACGTGGCGTATTAGAATATTGTAAAACTCCTCCAACCTTAGTTAAAGCCAGTGTCGGGAAAAGTCACGACCGATGTGAGATTAATGAAACACAAGAATGGACAACATACTGTCATGGTTCGTTCTCAAAGCGTTCGTTCTATGCAGAATAAAATGAGCATCGAAAGCATACTTTGGACAAGTATTTCCCAGCCTGAGTCGCAGACGCAACCAATCGCGGGTTACTCATTTACCGTACCGTACTCAAAGGGTGATATTCAGTTGGCTGATATTAAGGGACTCAAGAATCGAACATTCGAAGCATACATCAGTCTAAAGCGTCTTATTCGAAAGTGCTTTCAGCTATGTTTAATTTTAGCGTACGCCAATCTTTGGCGGAAGAAAAATATTCCACCATTCTACAAACTCGTCGCAACGTATAAAGATTGTCCTAAAACTACTCTAATCTTAAAGCGAGCTTTGGGAAAGGTCACAAAAGAGTAATTCATTATATAACATAAACCTACCGTTTTAAAGGACATTTCGCGACTCTAACATGACGGCATGCCTGTTGATACGGAAAGGTCAGCGGTATGACCTTCGGACGCCATGTTGCTTATTCCCTTAGTGTTTCCTTCCTTTTTCTTAATTTTGTGCATAATGACTGTGTATATCGGCATACCTATGAAGTGTTTGTACTAGGGACCATCAGATTGCTTGTAAGTAATCGCTTTGTCGATTTACTTCCACTTCGTTGCCTTTAATTTCAATTTCTTACGCGTTTACACCCTCCATATTTGTAGTTGCAGAAATCATCATACCTATCTGTATGCTGCATTCTTTATTGGCAACCTTCATTAAAGGCTATGGAAACTTCACTTCAGAGAAGTCTATATTAAGTGGCTACCCTGTTTTGCGTGGACCTGTGAGTTTAATAGTAAATACTAAAGTTCGTGTTGGAAGTACTTTGCAAATTTGCAGAAAGCTTCCGTGGAATAACCTTTTTTGCAAGTTGTAATCCATGAGAACTGAAAAACGCAACTTATTTCCACATACAAAAGAGTTCTCCGAACGTCCATGCCCCTAGTAAAGGACATTCCACTGTTGCAAACAGTCAATAATCATGAAATGTTCATACTTTTGGTTTAATTGACCTTGCTTGTCCCACTAGGGATGAAGCGAATAATTTGAATGGAATTCTAGTTTGATGTGGGGTGAGGGTGAAATGTACTTCACTTTAATGTTTTGGTTTATCTTACATTTACTATTTAGGCCTATCAAAAGATACATAAGATATAATCCATGCTTTTGTGAATTGACCTACATGTAGATATTACAGTTTGGGTTATTTTCATCAAAGACTTTCATCTGACCCTTTGAAAAATTTCCTTCGATTTCATTGATGGGCTAGCGAATTCTCATAAATATCGCAGTTTCCCTAAATTTCGTTGATTTTGTCTATGGTCTTGCGAATTTCAGCAAATTTTGCACTTTTTGTAACCCTTCGAATATATTTCGTTGATTTTGTAAGTGGTATTGCGAATAAGAATTACGGTCGTTTCGCCTACTGTCTGTTCGCCTACGTCTATAGTCGATTCACCTACGTCCAATATGTAAGTTCACCTACTCCGTACTATGACAATCATTGATTCACCTACTTGATGCGCGATGTCGGAGTCAGTCGATTTGATTTGTACTTGATGCAGTGAATTCAAAAAACAATTGTCGTAGTTCTATACTTATGTTTGTGGGAGAATTTTTTTAGAACGAGGAATATTGTGTTAGACTCATCATTAAGACGTACTCGAACTGCCATATTAGACGTAGGCGAATCGACTCTAGACGTAGACGAACAGACAGTAGGCGAAACGACCCGTAGGCGAAACGACCGGTTACCGCGAATTATCATAAATTTCGCACTTTTCGTGAATTTCGTAATTTTTGTAACTTTCGATGGGCCTTCCCTGCAACCCTGTGAATAAATTTGATTGATTTTGTAAGTGGTATTGCGAATTATTGTAAATTTCGCAG
>JAHPZR010007271.1:125000-128543 GCA_019787425.1 Platygyra sinensis | reverse complement strand
ACGTTCACATTTAAACGAGCTTTCAGCTCCTAGGTGACACGTGGTTAAATAAAGTATTATTATTATTATTATTATTATTATTATTATTATTATTATTATTATGTATTTATTTGTTTGTTTGTTTGTTTGTTTGTTTAGTTGGTTGTATATTTGCATGTTTGTTTGTTGAGGAGTTTACCTGTTTATTTGTTTGCTTTTGGTTGGTTGGTTGTTTGTTAAGGGGTTTACCTGTTTGGCTGTTTGTTTGTTTGTTTGTTTGTTTGTTTGCTTATTTACACTGACCTGGCTCAGCCTTGACTGTTGGCCCTCCTGTTCGGCATTCTGAACTTTATGACAAATACTCTGAAATAAAAAATAGACACACACGATGTTGTAAAACACTGTCTTAATCCATGCCCAACATTTCAAAGTCCTTGAGAACAGCATTATTACATGGTACAAGAAAAAAGCAAAGTGAATCATTGGAAATTCCAAGAGAGCGGGGACCTCAGAGGTTGAAATGTAATTTCCAGAAGGGTGGGCACAAATCATCTTTTCTTTGATAACTGCAGAAATTCTTGCACACTCATTGGCTAATTTTCATTGTCAAAAACCAGATGTATACATGATTTATAATTTTAATATTCTCAAAGTAGTCTAGGTGGATTGTCAAGGTGGCTGTGGATCCACTCAGTTATCGCCTCATGGATCCACAGTCACCTTGACAATGTTTTGACAAAATTCATGATCAATAACAGGACAGATGGATGAAAAACTGGCATCAATTTGTTATTAAGTGGATATTTTCTGTAGGACCTCATTCAGCCACTGTGACTCTAACTGTTAGTATTAAGACTAAAATTATTACGTGTACGACATATCAGACACCTAATATAAGGCTTAAATTGGTTAATACTTGGAACTAGTCTATTAGCATACCAAGAAAATATGTCTAAGGGCTTGTGCTTTGGGATGGAGTACTTCAGCTCTGGGCCACCAACTCAGGGGAGTCTAGATAAAACATGGAAAAAAATGGAATGGCAATTAGAGCTATTGTCAAGAGATTTAATGAGGAACACGGCATTACAAGTTACTACAGTCTAACACCAGACCTATTAAGAGACTGCTTTCCAATAATATTTAATCAAATCAACTGATCAAGCCCACTGTTGCAACATCAAATCATATTCTCTGAACAAACTGGATTACTGTAGCAGACTAAGTTGAATGGCTCACAATCTTCTGCATCGGTAAAAATCTACTCAAGATTACCATGTACAGAAACATGATGCAATGAACCAGTTTGTTGAAGTAAAGTGCTACATTTTGGACCAACTTCTTCAGCCAATCAAATTAGACCAAAGGTCCAATTTGATTGGTTTCTTTGATGGTGATTGACAGGTGCCCTTTTATACTCGAGCATTTCCAAAACCTTTGGGTAAATGCTCAACACAACATAATCTTCAGAGTGCTGTAGAGAGTAGCTAACTAAAGTACATGTAGACTTTAAGTGGATCACAGATTTAACTATTAACTATTTTTGCCCTGATTTATCTATGCAAACTGCACCTCTTTCACAATGGCATAAGTTCCTTTCACATAAACAAGATGGTAGATGATGGGAGAGTTTGGCTGGAGGCAGATATCAAAATGCTGGTTGTTTCTGTAGTTGATTCGGAAACTTGACACAAAGCAATCAACCATAAGCTGCTCTGTTGTAAAAAAGCTGCCAGATCCTAAAGAGAATGGCTTGCTTACATTGAAGAGTAACGCCTGCAGGAGATGACAAAAGCACAATGATTGTGTTACAAAAATTAATGATAATCAACTGAATTCATCCCTACCTGATGTAAATGTACAAACTGTTATGTTGTATATCAAATGGAAAACTTGTATTAAGAGAACAGGTTAGAGAATTTGAAAGGCTATTTAATAATTAAACAAGAAGCTAAAAGTTTTTCCAAATTTTTCTCAGAGCAGAGTAGAGAACCAACAGACTCAACGCACATATGATGCTGGGTCCAGGAATCAAACCCGGGCCACATTGGTGGAAGTGAGCACTCTCACTCACCACTGCACCATCCCCTCATGAAAGAAGTTCATCTTGCTTTAATATAATACAGAGGGAGACTGCGTACACCACCTCTCAACCTCCCAGTCTCAAGTCCAATATTGACAAGTACATGTACATGTAAGCAATGCTCAAATAACAGTTGTGTAATAAAGCATGGCACATTTGCATACCTTTAATTCATTAAGCATGGTGACAACCAGGAAGCACAGCACAGAGTTGTCTTCAGGTTTCATGTACGTGGCTACCTTGCAGAGTTTGACACACACTACAGCTGCACTCTCAGTGAGATGCTTAGTGCTGGTGAGCGCCTTCTTCAGATGATCAAGAAACTCTTTCTAATCATACATGTAATCAAAGAGAACATGACAGTTCACAAAACCCAACTTATCTCCAGCCGGAGATACTGTATGTACATTGATATCTAGTGGATAGCACTCTTATCCACCAGATAGTGGTTTAACTGGTGGACAACTTTGTTCACCCTTTCATCAAGTGAACCAGTAGTTCACATTACCAGTAATCTTACACTACAGTCAAACCTCCATACAGCAATGTCTCTAATACAGACAGTTTCCCATGTACTGACAATTTTCTCATACATTTTCTCTAAAAACTTCCATATGTAATGCAGACCCTCTCTAAACAGACAAATTGGACACTAAATCCCAGCCATAGGGAGCAAATTAATTCATACAAATTTAGCCTCTTTATTACGGACACTCTGGGGACAAGGTACATGTATGTACCATTTCTTGTTGGCAGTTGCACAAACATTGACACTTTAATTATCATTCATTACGATTCAGAAATTCACAAGACACTTACTTTTGGGTGTAATTTTAGTTGTAAACTTATAGCTCCAAACTGTCAGTGGAGACTTCAAAGTGATGTCATCATAGTGACCTCTCCAATACAGACACCTGTCTAATACAAACACTTTGCTGTGTCCCTTCGGTGTCTATATCAGAGAGGTTCGACTGTACTTAGTAATATATACATGTAGTAATCTCAGTTGAGTGAATTATTAAGTTATAAATATGTACGACATATGACATTCAGACTTAAGAGTTGGCAGAGGTTACCTTGTTGGCCTTGCTGACATCAAACACTTTTTCACTTGTAGCTATCTGTTCCAGCATGTTCTGATGAAAGACAATTATAAAACACTGTTACCAGTAGGAATACCTGAGGGTGCTACATAACTACTGACGCTAAATACATGTATGTTGTACACAAGGACAGTTAATCTTCAGTTGATGAATTTTGCCTGTTGGTTATTTACGGCAAGTGTGATTTTCCCCATTAGTATCACCTAACTAGTGGACTAATGCAAATCCTGCATTTTGATTGGCTACGCTACTAGGGGACTATTAGCAATTATAATATAGTCATCGAGTAGCGAAATTCGCTGGTTTTTCTTTAGTTTTTTTTCTCCAAATAAATATTTCTTCAACTTGCATTTGCTAACTTTATTATTGCCTTTTCTGTCC
>JAHPZR010007271.1:95000-120000 GCA_019787425.1 Platygyra sinensis | reverse complement strand
TCTGAATGTATAACCGGGCAACATCCAAATTTTTTTCAAAGACCACAGGGCTGATAACTTTTCACTTACTGGTACACATTAGCCATGCTAGTTTATTTGAAAAAATACCTGGCATATTGCAGGAAGGAGACGTTTATTCAGAACTTCATCAGGCAAGGCTGCACATTTGTCTGGATTCTGAAGAAAGAAGTTATGGGATTCAAGTGTAATCAGACCACCACAAAGTGCGCCACAACAATGCCATTAGAATCACATGTATTATATAACTATACTTGCATAAAAAGTATACATGTATGTCCGGATTTATGAAACCAATTCAAGCAATTTTTCCCGGCAGATCTCCAATTGAAAGTAGATGATGTAAAAAATTATTAAAAGGAATGCCAGAGCCTTTTTTCCTCCACTTTCTTAGCTTCTTTTTCTTGCTCTCCGCACTCTACTTTTTTCCATCACTTGGAGTGAACTTTCGAGTTGTGAAATCAAAGTACAGTCATATGGCTGTTTTGGTGTGAGCGCTGCAAAGAACATGGAGACATCGTTTTGCTTGAATTTCCAGTAAGCAAGCTTTGAGAATCTGGTCCACTACATGTATGTTAACGTTCACTGGCATGCTTATTAACAAGGGGAGATCAATGACTTTCATGAAATCTTTGCTGAACACAAACCTACTTTTTGGACTAAAAAGGAGAAGAGACTAGACTCTAGTTATTACATTACCTTTTCAAAACATTGAGCCATGGTATCTATTGTGATGCTGTTTGACTGACAAGCAAGTGTCACCTTTTCTGCCGAAAGGGAGGACTAAACAACATAGAAAGAACTAGTTATCATTTAATAATTTATTGTTTTTATTAATAACACTGTGACATCATATCACTGACCATAGGAAAATACACATAGATTCCCATGTAGATTGATTGAATGTAATCACAGGGCAATGTAATCCTATATTGTGGCAATCCTGTTTCTCTAGCCTGGGTCTGGGTAAATTTGGGCTCTGACAATCTCAGGTGTTTTCCACTATCAAAACAAGAAGCTTAATAAAGCTTCTGACAGAGTCAAGAAAGGTCATTAATGCATTCTTCCTTAACGGACAGGAGTTTGAAAGATCTCACATGTCCAACTATTTCTAAGCCATTTATGTGGAGTCACAAGGTTAATCACCAACAGAACAAAAACTAAAAGCCATACACGTGTACAACATGATCTGGGCATACCCTTGACAAAATGGACAAGACACTAACTCCAGATAATTTTACTAAATTATTTTAAAACGGGCATTTATTGACAGGTGTCCACCTGACCACCATCAGCCTTACCCGGTACTTTACTCTACTGGACAAAAAATACAGAGGAAATTTGACAGACTAAAAACAACACTAAACGTGACAGGGGAACGGGAGAAATGGCTGGCCATATAATATACATGTACATGAAATGTTTTAGACTAAAAATGTATTAAACTGGGACTTGAATTCCAGCTTGCCCTTTGAACAAGCAGCTCCCAAATATTCCTTGCCCTTGCCTTCGTTTATTATAATTTTGCTTGGCAGACCACTTGCCTAGGGCCCTTAGTTTGTCCATCAGAAAAAGTAAGAATGAAAAGTAATTGTTATTTGACGGACTGAAAAAACTTCTTACAAGTCTCGGATGACCAGATGGCACTTTCTTTTGCACCCTTCCAATCTGCAAATGTTTTTTAATTTGTTTGTTTTTTGTTATTACTTCTGCTAACAATGAAGAATTTAACAGTTTATGTACTCACCAGAAAAGGTGGTTCCTTAATGAAGTAGGCCAATTCAGCAACCACCATGTTGAAATTGTGTTCACTAAGGCTGATGACACAGTTCTTGATGTGTTCTCTGCTCTCATGATTTTGCTTGGAACAGGATGATTCAAATGGAAGCTAAAATGTACCAGAAAAATGTACAATGTATAAAGTACCGGTAACTAAATGTGCATGAAACTGAAAAACAGGTATCTAATGGTACCTGGCTTGGCATGGTACAAGAACAACTTTCAGCCTTTTGCTCCCGGTTCGGTTGGGTTTAGGGCAAGATAGCCGAGTGTAGTCTAGGGCGAGCGGGACAAGCCGAGAGCGGTCTGGTGAAGAGGGAGTGCGCAGGGGAGCCTGTAGACATTCCATTGATGCCACCATTCCATGATACCAGCTCTGGTATCAAGATCTGATTGGTTGAATCGATGACTGTTGACAGCTCTGAGATAAATAATTGACAGATCTTGACAACTGCTTGTAAATTAGCATAATTCTTGCCGAGACTGTGAACAATGGCTTCCTGGTGCAATTTGCACAGTTCACTGACGACAAATTTGAAGCAGCTTTGAGCAATTCTTTGCAACATTTTCATCATACATTGTATCTCTGGTTTGAGACGTGAGCAGAAGCTGTGCCTGGAAACTGTGGCGTAGAAGCGCGATGTTTTCGGAATTCTTCCGACTGGTTTTGGGAAGAGCCTAATTTTTCAATTACTGCCGCATCTATGATCATGGTAAATAAAATAGACAGGCCAAACACGACTCCTACGGTTCATGCCATTTGTAGATTTGCCGTTTATTTTTCGGTCTTTCGACCTTTTTGTCACTTCACTCTTGTTTATGAAAGGCATTTCGTATTGTGTTATAAGGAGAAAACTAGAGCTGTTAGATCATGTTAGGTCTGCATGATTTCTGCTGTTTATATCTGCGTGTTGCTTCGTTGAGTTTGACACCTCTATAATTTGCCATGTGTTAGTGTATTGTTTTGGCTCATTTCTATTGCAAGATTTGTTTTTAAGTCTCCAAGTATTTGCTTTTAAAGGATAAAATACAATGTATGACATTTACTGTGAACGTGTTGCTTACTCACATTCTATATTGTGACGGCTATGATTAGAACTGTTTGCAAGTACAGTAGGTAGATTCTTATCACGGGTGTCATATTTGCCCTCCTACATGTATGTTTTCCTTCGGAGAGGCCGTAGCTTTACTTCGAGAAAGCTATAGGCTTGTCTAGAGAAATTCTAATGTCTCTTGCAGCTATCTGATCGAGCTTATGTTCCTGGAGCTTGATGTATAGGTTTATTGTTAAATTAAAAAAAAAAAAAAAATAGGTAGATTGCTCTTTTGATTGTTCTAGTACCACAGGATTTAAATTCAGCTCATTACGTCCAAGTCTGTCGACTGTGTTGCGTGTTGTATATGCCATTGTTCGGCTTAGTTCTGATTGTAGACCTCTTAAAACTTGCTCCTAGCACGATCTAACAGCTATAGTTTTCTCCTTTTCTCGTAGGAGTCGTGTTTGGCCAGTCTACTATATTTACCATCATTATGGTAGATTGTTATAAAAAGCTGATTCATCAGCCTGGGTAAACAAATCAATTTTGACAGGTTTAATTACCTCCTTGACAGATATGTAACAGGCTAATCACCAAGGGGCGGAATGGTACATTGAAAAAAATGTCTACAGGCTCCCCGCGTCCCACTCATTTTGCCCGCGGAGTCACAACGCTCCGACTCCCACTCGCTCGCCGAATTTTTTTTTCCGACCTCGCTGGGAGCCTGTTCACAGGCTACAGTACACTGTAAATTATGACAAAAAAAATGCAAAGCCAAACCTACAATAAAAGGGCCTTAAATGGATTCATGTACCAATGCTGAACCAGAACATACTGCCCTGGTATGCGCCACCATTTTTGTTTTTATTGTTCAAAGCTCGAAACTTGACCCAATTCTTTTATGAGAGTTTTGCACCCAGAATGAGTTACATCAATCTGATCTGGGATGGTGATGATACATTTTATACATAGTCAGAAGATTTACCCAGAAACTGATATGAAACTAATACCATACTTGTGTAATCATCCCTTAATTTACAAATGAAGGCATTGACAGCCTATAGAATCAGTAACATCCTAATCATTATGTCAAAAATTGAATTACTGGAAAAACTCTCCATTGTCATGGCCCTTTGCTTGAATGCACAAGATATTTTACCACCGTTAACGTCTTCGATGCACGACAAAAAGGCAGTCAATATGCCTCATATTAACTTCCTGGCTGAATAAGTCAGGTCAAGCTTACAATCTTCTGTCAAACAATCAATCAATCAATCATGCAAAGAGAAATGAAGCAACGCTCCTTATTTACAAGTGCACGTGAGCAAATAAAATAGTGTAAATATGTATATTATCATCTCAGAAATTTTCCGAAAAAGGAGATATATTTCTGTGCTCTTGAGTTCCATTTAAGCTAAAGTCGTTTTACCGAGACAAGAAAAGATAAGCTTGACCATAGCGAGAAAAAATTCCACCGCTGCGATGTGATCAAAATGAACAATCTGTCCGTGTCACCCTTTCATCCACATTCTTAAAATCAAAGGATCATAAGACACCCAGTGAATGAAAACATTTCGACATTCCAGAATAGCGTCCACCACAGGTGAGAATATCAAGACAACAGGTTTACAAATCGATTATGATGCTACAAACACATCAAAGCTGCAGTGCACAGGATCACGGCAGAAGCTCATGTGGAACTCGAGTTTCAGGAAAACCGCGGTTTTTAGCTGAGCAAGCTTACCTGACTACGAAACCGCCGTAACACGAGCTTGACCCAGTCATCGGACTTACTTTCCCGTTGCATGGTTCGCAATTATGTATCGGATTTTCTCAGCATTCGCGATTATCTTCCACATTGTTTGAGTTCGGTCAAACTGCGGTGTATTTTGTCTGGTGTGTGAAGATACGGTATGACCGGAAGTACGTAATGATTATGTCTTCCCAAATATGGGAATGGGCGCGTTAAGCCCACAAGGAAAACTTCCGACAGGATATTTACCCAGGAAAATTTCACAACACATTTGCGATGATTGAACAAATTTTTCGCGCGCTCATTGGCCAATTTTTATCATCAACAAGCGACGAGATCATAGTTAGATATATAAATTTGTAATTTATGCGATGCGTTAACGAGCGAGCGCGGACATATTTGACAATTTGTTACTGTGAAAAACAAATGAGGTCAGTTTTTCATGCGTCTGTGACAATGAATTTCGTCATAACATTGTCAAAGTAGTCTGCCCTACGAATCCACTATCCACTCGGCTATCAACGCGTGCATCCACAGCTTGTTATCATGTGTTATGACGAAACTCGTCATCAGTAAGAGGACGGACGCATGCAAAACTGACGACAGTTACTCGACCACAATTGTTTTTCTTGTACATTCTCATTTTAGACCATATAAGTAATTCGCTGCAAAGTCTCAAACATTTAATGACATCATCTCTATGGTGTCTGCGAGTTTAGACATTCGATTTGTTTTATTCAAAGTTTCCGCACAAAATTTCCGGCATCATTTTACATATGATATCATTGGCTTCAAAAATTCTCTATTGTCTTGCCAATCATAATCCAAAATTGCGATGTGTTTTCTGATACTTTTTGCACAGCCAATCAGAATCGAGTAATTTTTATGTGTATTATACGTGATTTTTGGGTAATTTTTTATCGAAAGTAGAGGAGGGAAAGAGAAAGAGGTCCATGCAAAGTTTAAGTGGTGACCACCAGTAGCTCTAACGTTCTTATTCAAACAGGAGAAATCTGGATGCGAAAATGACGGAAAATGGAAAACGCATTCAAGTCAAGTTCTCACAGGATCCAAACAGAGATCCAAACAGAGGCTGCGCGCACGTGACACTAACTGAGAATACGGCATTGGCTTGTAGCGTCACGTCACAATCAAGTGAACGAAAAGAGGTTTTTCCCTCGAGACAAGATAACCGTTACGATGGGAAACTGCAATTCTGTTGTTTGTTCCAAGCGCAGAGCCGAGAAAAGTGAAAAAAATATGGAAGGTGAAGACATAGAAGAAACATCCGTCGTGGAAATCCGCCTTAACTGTCCCCCCAGGCAGTCAGTTGTCGCGCAAATAACGTCCAAGACTTCCAGCTTTGAAATTCTGGATGTTAACAGTACTGATGAGCAGTCGTTATCAGACTTATCGCGCGCCTGTTTGACTTCTATTAGGGAACACCACGAAGTCATTACAAAGTCGTTATTTAGATCAATCAGTGAGAATCAGAACAGTAAACTACATCACCTAATTCCTGAAGCCTATAATCCTCATTATAATTTAAGGCGCCAAAGAACGTACAATGTACCAGCAGCCAAGACAAAGCGATTTGCTAATTCGTTTTTCGTGAAGTGTGCGGCTGTGACCAATTCAATTTGAGATGAACGAGTACTTTTAATAGAACTTTAAGTCTTATATTTATGTTTGTATATTAGTAGCTTGTGAACAATTACGCAATTCAGTATTTTACTGCGATGTGATTTTTAATAAACCAGTCTATTATTATCATCTTTTCTATCGGATGACGAGTGTGATCGCGTTGATTGTGAAGAACATTTCAATTTTGAGGTCCAGGGAAAGTCGTACTTAGCCAAGAATGTAACAGTTACTGGAGTGGCGCAGCAAAATGACTTCCAACGTTGTGCATTAGCACCAGTGGAAAACCCCGCTTGTTGTAGTTCGTGGAACGAGAAGCAATTGCAACGACAGGGCAATAGTAATGGGGGATCCCTTGGACGGCACCCAAAATTTCAGTACCGCCACCGCGCCCGTCGCTATGGCAACAGGTTTATTCCAAGACGTTCGAGAAAAGAGAGCGAATGGCCAATGAAAAGTTCAACAGAAAAGCACAGTGCCATGCGAAACAAGAAGATGAAGCCCGCAACCTGGAGAAAGCCATTGGCGCCAGAAGTGTGAAAGTAGAAACGTCCATGAGATTAAAGGCGAAACAAGACCCAGGCAGCAGTCCTGCGGCTCTAACAACGGGCGAAACCATTGCAAGAAGATCTGGAGGGGGCGTGGAAGACTTAAGGACGTTCGCGCCCATTGCTACTGCGCATCTCTAGTGCGCAAGCTATTAATTGGGCACGGGTGTGCCACGTCATTTTCAAGCGCGCGCACCGAGTCGAAAACTCAACAAAATATAGAGCTGATGACCTTTGCGTTAACTTTGTGTGGGAATATTTTTGTTGAATGCTCGGTGACCCCCACTTTTTTTTCGGCAGATCACTTCCTTTTCTGATTCTTTCCATTATACTAAAAAAAAAACAACAAAAATCTGTACGTGGGAAGCTTTTGGGTGCGAACGTCCTTAAGTGAGAGCAGCTCCGATAACAGTTCCAGCAGGGCGAGTTCAAGACTGTCATCTGCTATGTCACGCCACAGTTTAGTTTATACATCGGATAAAGACTCAGAAAGTGCAAACAACGGAAAGAAGAGCGGGAGGAAGTCTCGCAAATGGTTTCGCTTGAAAAATGATAAGGTCGTTCCTCTTTAAAGAGAAGACGAAGACTTCACACCCCAATGTCCCCTCCCTTCTCGGCCCACGCAGGCCGAATACAAGTGTCACCGTTATATCCCCACTCCCTCTCACCTGTGCTCACCAAGACAGGCGCACTTGCGCAAATAAGACAGGCGCGTAATGACGATCTTCCGCGCATGGCTGGAAATGTGGAAAACGCTTCTCTTTTTCTATATTATTGTGTGGCAAATAAACATTCATTCATTCAAAAAGTTTAAAGTTTTTTATGACTTCCTTTTTGGCCAACTGTGGTAATGTCATTTCAAGTTAAGAAAATTTCAGAGAACTTTTTTTCTCTTAAATCTTAAGTCTCTAGAATCGTACAAAGCTTTATGAGACTGGAATTGCTACTTAAGAGTCTCTTCCCATTTTCATGCGGGTGTTACAATTTACCTCACCAAGACAGGCGCGTAATGACGATCTTCCGCGCATGGCTGGAAATGTGGAAAAACGCTTCTCTTTTTCTACGCCTTAAAATTAACAGTCTTTATCGATATATCACATGTAATCTTAACTGTGTGTTTAACAATATGTATCGAAACTTATGAGCACCCTTAAGTCTGATTTCCAAGGAACAGTCTCCAATAATTTGAACTTGTGCACGATAAGAAGAAAGCTGTCGAGAGATCCTATGAATAAAAGTAGCGTGCGAGTGTCGAAAAATCCTGGAGAAGTGTTGTTTAGCGTGACAAAATAAGTTGTGCTCACTTGAATCCAACGGTCGAGGACGTTAACCCAGTCGGTCATAATGCTAGTCTTTTCCAAGTCTACCCTCATTCAGAAAACCACACCAGAACAACATGAAACTGAATTTGATTCTAAACACCACTTGCCAATATGTACATGAGAAATTACTCTATCGAGGCTTTGACCGCATAATGAAAGTTATTGGACTGGAACTAGCAGACAATGCAGGCTCATGCATTGGCATCAGCCACATGCTAGTTCCGCTTCACTTCTTCGCTTCATTTTATTTAGCACTTGAATATATAAGAATTACAGGTGACAGTGGTCTATAGTTTGTGCATGGAGACTTTCAGTCCAATACCGAGGGTCTATTAAACGCATAACACGTTTTCAAACGGAGAAACGCCAATGGGAAACAACTATTTTGAATGAAAACGGTAAAGGGAAAGTCGAGAATTGATACACTCTATGAATTCGAAAACTACAGGTCTTGTTTCAACGGAATAAGAAATCACATCAAAAGAAGTTCTGGGAGTTTAAAGGTTTTTTTTATGAATTCCTTTTTGGCCAGCTGTTGTAATGTCATTTCAACTTAAGAAAATTTCAGAGAACTTTTATCTCTTAAACCGGTCTCTAGAATCGTAAAAAGCTTCAGGAGACTGGAATTACTACTTCAAGTCTCTTCCCATTTTCACGCGGGTGTTACAATTTACCTTGGAAGAGTTTCAGTGGCTTCAAAGGAAAACTCTCTTCTCGGTAATCACGTTCTTAATTGTCATGAAATACTTCAAGTGTTGAATTTTAAAATTTGTTACAAAAAGAGAGTAAGGTCAGGAGAATGTAGGATCGGATAGCCACTTAATGTCGATTTTTGAATTAGAATGCATAAAGATTTGAGAATATGATTTTTTTTAAATCGGCATTGCCTTCTCTTTACACATCGTAGAATCGTTAAATCAACGGTTTGGCATCAAGTTTGGCCTGAAGCTTGCCGGCTTCTTTTCTCATTTTCCTTGCCTCGGGCCAGTTTCCCTGCATGGTGTAGGCAATCCCAAGCACAGTCAAGGTACGAACAACCTCTGGGTGTTCATCTCCGTGAATATTCTTATGTCCGTTCAGGCCCATGTCTAAAAAGCGCCGTGCTGGAGTTGTTTCGCCAAGCGAAAGATACGCATGCCCCAGATCAGTAAGAGTGCTGGCCACGTCGCTGGTGAACCTGCGGGCTTCCACTTCATCCGGGTTGGTGGGTGCTGCTGACTGCAGGATTGAAAAGGATCGCTCGATGTAGTCGCGGCTTCTTTCTTTGAAACCTAAACTCCCGTAGGTGGCGCCGAGGGCAGAGAGATTGCGAGCGTAATCAAGGGGTTGTTTGTATTCACCAGACTTCCTTCGTTGCGATTCATAAATTTGAATCGCTCTCTCGAGAAGCTCCCTGCACTTTGGCAAGTCGTCTAACGAACTGTAGACATCCGCTAAGCGCGTCAGTGTGGAGGCTACCTCAAGACTCGATTCACCATACAGTTGCGTTTCAATCGCCAGGACATCTTCCAGTAGTCCCCTACTGGATTCCAGATTCCCCAAAGAGGCGTCGATGGACGCTACCGCCGAAATGGCATGGGCACGACTTTTCGGACCGAGGCTCTTCGAAGTGCCAGAGGCTAGAATGTGATCGAGGTGGGGCTTGAGAAGCCTAGCGAGAGTTCTCGTTTTGTTGTCCTGCCCGCAGACCGAGGCAACCCCATTAATGGTTTTCAGAATTCGCGCCGTGTGCTCCTGACAGTGTCGAACAGCATCACGGGTCGTAATCTTCCTAAACTCTTCCCTGTTCTCCAGCACGCTCTCCTGTAACAGATCACTGACAACTGGTCCAGTGCATGCTGGCAATAGCCTGCTATCAGGTGCGCTGTCATTAAAAGTTACAGCTTCTTCCTGAGATACTTCACCAAGGGAATTACGATATTCCTGAAGTGTCCTTTGAGCGTCAAATCTCCACAAGCGACGGAACCACGAGCTTGCGTTATGCTTGTCTTCCGCCCTTGCCAGATATTCTGCTTCAAGCTGGTGCATGGTCCTGGACAAGAAGAGTTGCTGAAACACTGAATGTACCAAAGGGCTAACGACCACTGTCTCCACACCTAGTTACCAACAATAAAATGATTAATTATACAAGAAAATCCTGGATTTCTCTAAGGATGCGAGCCACGACTCAATCAACCACCCTCCCTTCTCTCATGGAGTAGGACCAGCATCACCCAGCCAGGATCGTTCCACTTCATGCTCCCTTGTACAAGAGGAAAGACCTCTACTACATGTAGGTTGAGTGAGACTTGATACTGTGGAAGGGGTCAGTGAGTGACACATCTGGTCTGCCAGTCTAAACTTTGATGTTCAGTGTGGTTGCACTTACTACTTTACACTTTCAGTGCTTTCGTCAATCTCTTACAATTTCGCAAATCTCTTTGCACACTCAGTCACCATAATAGCAATTAACACTCTCTAGAAAATTCTCTTCTATCATGAAATCTTTTATTGAACTGTTTTAAGTCATTTCGTAGCACAGCTTTCTTGGAAAACCAATTGTTTGTACTCGAAGAGATATCAAGTTGAAATTCTTGTCTGTCTATCTATCTGTCTGTCTGTGCCTTGGGCAGGTAAGTGGGCAAGCCAGAGTAAGCAAGCTGACAAGTGAAAGAGCAAAGGGGTGATTGATAATGGGTGAAGAAGACAGCAAGTGACCATACAGAAGGAATTATTACCAGATAAGAGAGAGGTACAGAGAGAAAAATTGTTCTTACCCATAGGCTCCATTCTTACAACAGAAATCAAGGGGCACGTCTTGACCATCTCAACCACTCCATCCACCATCTGCGGCATATCAGGTAGCTCAGGATTAAGCATTGCTTTGATGGCATCCACATTATCCTTCACTGCTGTCATAAAGGACTCTAGGTTTTTTGCCAGCTTCTTGATGGATAAAAACATTTCTTCCACTTCTTCTCCAGCATTGTCCTCCTTTTTGACCTCAGCAGGTTTCTGGCTTGGGAGAGCTGGTCCACTGCCAACCACAGGTGGTAGACTGAAGTCAGGCGACCTTAAATGCAGTGCAATTAACGTAATGGGAATTGGCCAGTCAGATGTACAGGTGCCAAGAAAGTCAAAGGTATGGAGGAGATGAATGTTTTTTTCAACAAGACTTTTGGTTTCCATGGCAACCACAACATGAGTTGGAGCCAGGCTAGTCTTGCCATTAGCCTTTGTAAAGTTCTGCAGCTCTAGTTTGACCTCATTTAAAAAGTCTGTGCTAGAATAGTCAGGACTCTTTGCAGCCTTCGACTGCATGTAATGGCCAGCACATGTCAAGGCCAGAGGAATACCATTTAGCAGTGTCACAATATCTCTAGCTGCTGTCATCTTGTCTCCATCTAATCCACTTATCTTTGAAAGAAGCTGTACTCCATCTTCAATTTCCATTCTATAACAAAAAATAGAAGTTATTGAGATGTACCTTATGATATCTCCACAGGGGAAAGGAAGTGACATAACACAACCTTAACTTTGAGGTAGAAACACAGAGTTTTAAATTTGCAAAACATGTTTCAGATGATCAACATCCATCATCATTTGCAAATAGAAATGAACCACTACTCAATGTGATATAAAATAGAGCTAAATAGCATATATGAATCCTAAATAACATGTGAATGTAAGGCACTAGCAAATATATGATAGAAAAACGATGCGCATTTAACAAAGAGAATTAAAATAAACGTATTAAATTAACATGATTAGCTTGCTTGTTAATCATGTTACTTTAACAAATTTACAAACTTTTAAGCCTTGAATAAGAGGTGCCGTGCCTTTGTTGAGCACCAGCCCCGTTGTTCGAAGACTGGATAGTGCTATCCACCGGATGAATCATTATCCAACAGATAAGTGTTAACAAAACAAACCACGCTATCCACTGGGTACTGATTTATCTGCTGTACAGCATTATCCACCTTTCGAACAACTGGGGCCTGGACTCTAGATCAAGCTCTAGAACTGGATCGTTCTGTCTCGCTGTTCTTCAGCAAGACGCCTAATGCTCTCATGTTGGCTCAATTCATCTCTCTCCAACCAGTTGAAGTAACCTGTGATTGGCTTCTACTTTTAGTTGCTTCAGGCTACAGAATTTAAGTGGCGATAAGCAGCAATGGGCCCCTAGGTTCCAAGGGAAATTTTACCATAAGTGAATACCACATAAGTGGCCTTTTTTTCATTTCCCACAGGTGTCTATTTACAGCAGGTACATTATGGAGCATGGACCTTATTGTGCTTGGTTTGTACATGTCATGACCCATGACCTACTCAAGGGAAAAAATATGTTCCCATCCTACAATCCCTGTAGGAGCAGTGGCCTTATGGTTAGTGTGTTCAATAACAACTCTAATGCACCTTGATGGAAGACATCCCACCCAGGGAGGAGTATAAATACTCTTACTTGCTTTTATGCTACTGTAGTACAGATGAGCACCAGCCTGATGGGCCTGTTGGCTCTCATGCAGATTCAACCTTGTATTCAAAGTAAGTCAACAAGTGCACACATGTGCTTACTCTCTTTCAATCCAGTTGAGTTTCCAAAGGTTGGCTGCCCCCTTTTGTCAAGCCAAAGTGACGTATTGGTACTTAATACCAAAGATTTTATTAACAAATAAGATAAACTCGAAGATGGATTTAAGCAGTGTTAGGACGTTTGGAGAGCACTAGGGAAGCTAGCAAGAGCTGCTCTCAGCTATCATCTTGAGCAACTCTTGCAGTTCTTTTGTGCTCCATCTCTGTACCATAACTCCATGGCACATGCTAGAACATAAGCCAATATTGTTATTTGGCCTCACCAGAAAAATTTGCATATTTTCACATGAGGTTGCCAAAGAGCCAAAGTCTGTAAAATCATATTTTTACACATATGTAGTATACATAAAAGAGTATTTGGTTTACCCTGTATCAATACTGTAAGTACTGTTAATCAATAAATCCCGGTTTGGATTACTTTCTCTAGTGACCAGAATTGTTCCATTACCCCAGCTGTTCCCTGAATTATTGGAAAACCATAGAGTCAGAACTTCACTGTCCTTGACATTCTCCAAAATGAGAACCCATCCTTGGCTTTTGTTAAGCTTTTCCTTGACAGCTTCAACAAAGAAATAAAGCTGCTCTTCCTTGGGCAGACTGTTGAAATGCACACCCTCACCAGCTTTTGATGTCCAATTGCTCTCCAAGCAGCCAACAGAAATTGCAAATCTCTTCACGTCAAAGAGAAGACTATCTACCGATGAACCATTCAAAGTGCCATACAAGAGATTCCCTGGAAGAAACGTGTGCCTTTCCTCTTCATTTTTGGCGAGATTCTCAGCAAATGCTCGCGCAAGTTCTGTTTTTCCTGAGCCAGGACAACCAACAATGTGAAGAACAGTAAATGGCCCAGTCTTTTTCAGTTGAGTGTGCAGTGTGGAAAGGGCTGTCACATCTTTCTCCCGTGTGTGAACATAATGAATGGGTGAAACAGGCAGTGATTTCACTCGCAGACGTTTCTTCTCGTGATTTCTGTAAACGTACTGATAAATAGCGCCAGAAATCCCCAGTGTACCAATGATCCAATATTTAAGATTCGGATTTTCTCTCCAAGATTTCGAATCCTCTTGACCTTCTTTACTTTCCTTCTGTTTTTCTGGTTCAGATGGCACAGCAGAGAGGGGAGCTATCCGTTCTCTCTGCGTTGTTTTCCTCAGGTTTAGAAGCTTAATTCGGCTGTTCCGAACCTCAGCGCTGGCAGAGCGCAAGCAATGGGCTATTTGAAAGTTCACATAACGGGAATACATTGCAAAGCCACCATCAGAAACCGGTCAGTCGATAAAAGAACTGTTTCTTGCAAGCTGCTTCGTCGTTATTGAAAATCGTTCATCTGCACGTAAGCTTCAATGAGACAACAAATGCACAAACACAATTATTTGCTGGCGGCCGCCATTTTGCACCGCAGCACGTGTCACCGGCCCTCCTCACCCCATACCCCTAATATCTCATAAATATTACAAAGATGGACAAAAGAGAGGAATTTTCTTGAGTATCAGGGGTTTTTTTGGAGCGTTTCAAACGTAGCGACTTTTAATGCTTTCTCGAGACCAGCGAGAACTGAGTTTCTTTTCTTCAGTTCACTACAATGTCTATAATAATTTTATAAATTAATTCCGTGGGATCCTCCCTGGGTCACTTTCCTTTTCCTCTATTTTTCCCAGTCTCCCGCGCGACAGTCACCATAAACCAAAGATTGTTCTTCCCTTCTTCTTCCCAGGGAAGACACGCAAAGATGAAAATCGTAATTGACTGTGATGCCGGTATTGACGACGCCCAGGCTGTCATGATAGCGCTTTCTCATGAAGTGGATGTCTTAGCTATTACTTGTACTTTTGGAAATGTAGACGTTGATCAAGTTTCCAAGAATGTACTCAAGATACTAGACGTTTGCGGGCGAACAGACATACCCGTGTACAAGGGAGCACACCAGGCCATGCTAGGTACGGTATTAAACTAAAAGATAGGTTTCCCGGGTATATTTCTTGCATAATATTCTTTAAACGCTGATAGTACTAGTCAAGATTTTTTTAAAAAGCACTGTCGCTTCGGTACGGGTGCCAGTCCCAGTCGGAGGTACGAATTTCGCTTCCCCGGCGGTGGTGGGGTGGAGGGGATACTCCCGAATATGGGCCATATGGGTGGATTTTTAAGGTATAGAGTATCATTTTTACCCCAGTTGGCATGATTGTTTTCTTGATGTGATCCATAGATAGGGGACCAAACTTAAATTACGTCAGCTAAAATTGCAGTGCGTAAATGCCCAGCTAAACGAAAAGCAAATGCTCTGTTAAGTCTATCTATTCATATTCTTCCAATGTTCCCGAAATGAAAAGAAATTTAACTGTTCATGGTATTCTTAGTTTGTTCCTTCAGTAGGGTGTCATTTTTCATGGCCTTCATCCTTAAATAGGTCCGATGGTTTAAGACCCTTCACGGCACACACTTATGTGAGGTTTACCCCCTCCCCCACCATGAGAGAACGTCGCTGTAAGGAATCCTATTGGAAGAATCGCTCCAAGTCGGTTTGCTCCAACCAAAAGTGAGATCACCACACAGGCCAAGAGTGACTTGGCAGTGGGCGAAAGAACACAGAAAATTCTATATGCAGAAAATTTGGACTAGTGTTCTTAAATGTAACCTTCCCCCCTGGTTCTGATCATGGAGCGAAGTGACTGGCTATATGGGAGGCACTCTTCAAACCCTAACGAGGAAACTAATCCTAAGTTAACCTATTTCTCTTCAGCTTAACCCTAATCAATCTAACCCAAAGATACTAAGCTAACCTTCAAATAATGAAACATTACTTAACCCTAAAATATGCTAAATCCCACCCCAAGCCTGTGAGTTTCTTTCTGTATCCCCCTAGCTGAATATCATCTATCACTTAGTGGGAGGGAGGGGTGAGTGCCTGGGAAGGTTAAGAGGGATATTGACCTTGGGTAAAGGAGAATGCGTGCCAAATGTTCAGAATTGCCTGTCCTTGGTGCTTGGTGGGAAATTGAAAGAAACAAATGTTCCCCCAGAAGGTATGTGAATTCAAAACTACAGTGAACTGGACAATACATCATGCTGCACTTATGTCCCTCTCAATCTAGAAAGAGGGACTTATTGTCATTTGCCTTATAGTGTAGGGGTAGGGACAATTTTTACAGCACATATAAAGCTTGGAGAAAACTGCCCCTCTGTTCTATTATCAAACAGTCCCTTGAATGTATGAGAAAATGATTATTCCTTTTTTGTTATCATTAGGAAACACCTTTGAGAAACCAAGCTATCATGGTTTAGATGGTCTAGGGGATGCCCCCAATCATAAGGAACCAAACATGTCCCTTCTCAAAGAAAACCCATGCCGCTCAGGCCTTATCCCAACTTGTGAAAGAAAACCCTGGTGAGATTATCATTGTGGCACTTGGCCCATTGACCAACATTGCCTTAGCTACTCATCTTGATTCCGAATTTACAACTAAAGTGAAGGAGATCTTCCTAATGGGAGGCTGTATCCACGGAAAAGGAAATCACTGGGTTTCTGCTGAGTTCAATTTTGGTGCTGACCCTGAAGCAGCTTATGTTGTGCTCAATCAATTTACAGATCGTCCTATTTCCATTGTGTCCTGGGAGACATGCTTGGAACATGAACTGACTTGGGAGTTTTTTTGATAGTTATGTAGGAGCTGGCACCAAACAAGCACAATTATGAAGAAGATTACATCAAATATTAAAGAATATGAAGCCAAAATGAATGGCCCATTTATTACTTGTGATCCCTATGCAGTTTGTGCAGCAATACAGCCTCGCATTGTACTGGAAGAAACATCTGTTCATGCAACAATGGAACTCAAAGAAGGCCTCACACGTGGGCAGATGGTTATCGATTGGAGAGGTCTTCTCAAGAAGCCAGCTAATGTGCGATTAATCACAAAAATAGATCTTGATCTGTTTATGGAAATGATGCTTCACTCTGTTAAATAATCTAGAAAAGAACTGTCTAACCCTTGAAGGGAAATCCTAGATCAACTCCCTGGATTAGACCTTGCACAATAGAGATCGCCAATGGAACAGGAAATTTCCGGAATTTCCAAATTTCCAGAAAAAAGGTCAACCTCGAGAGGTGGACCAAAAGTTTTGAAACGATTTTCTGGAAACTTTCTGTTCAATTCGAATTTGAACCGGAATTTCCGGAAATTTTGGTCGAATGGAACGTGCCCTATGTCCTGTGCGATCAGGTTTTTCCTCGATGAATATTGGCTTTATCTGGAAGATTACTCTCGCACAGGTTAGTTTCTCAATATATATTCCTCTTTTGGTTCGAAAATTTTATAATCAGGCACTTTAACTACATGAAATAGAGTGTACGATCACCCAAGCATGCATGCTGTTTCAAACGAATGATACGTGTTGGCTTTATTCATTGTTTGCCACTGCTTGAAAATACTCTAACGTTAGTACCTAAAATATATTTTAGTTGCTTGTTTAAATCAATTACAGATAATGGATAACAAGTTTGGAAGCATTCTGTTGAATGGAACTTGAGGAGGTGAGCTTGGCTCCAAAACGAATGATATTTAGTGTGTGTAACCTAAGAATAGCATTCGCTTTAATCAAGTTTGCATTCTGTTAAAACGAATAAAAATATGGAACTTTTTTTTGTTGACGTGTTTTGAAATTTTGGTAGCTAGTTTCATTTGAGGACATTATCAGTTGTACCCAGGTTGATCAAGTCTTAACCTTTTGAATCTTTTCTTTTAAATTGTCGTTCGCCGGCAAACAATGACTTTATATGCATGTTACGGAAAAATAACATAGGGCTAAGTTACAGAATACTCTGCCACTTATTTGCATCTCACTGAATAAGAATAGCAAATATTGTTATATACCTCGTTCTCCAAAGGACATCGACACATGTTATGGCTGGGCTGGGGTATTCTGCAATCACTCCCTTCTGTCAATCAAAGGCAGATGTTAAATACAAACAGCATTTACTACTCTTAAAAACCACATACAGTTTGCCAAGCTTTATATTTTTTGTTCTGCTTCTATATCAATGACAACTTGCCACTGTAGGAAATCACCCCCAAAAAGAAGCGTAAACATGTTCATTACATTATGCAGGTGTTTCTTTGGTAAAATAACAATTGACCAACACAGCCTCCTTTATCTCACAGAAAAATATGAACAGATTGACTCAGGAATCGCCTCAGGCATCTTCATCACCTACGCTTTTTGAAAGGTCACCATCAAGCCTATCATCCACACCATCACCATCCAACTCAAAGGCATCATCAGTGTCAGCTAGGATTGAAATTTCCACTCCAGAACATGCATTTTCCAAATGCAGTGGGAATGGCTCAGCCTGGCTTGTGACATACCAACTTCCAACCACAGTAAGTCATTTAATTTCTTTACAATTTTACATGTTTGAGTCTATACATACATATAAAATTCAGCCAAATAAGTGCTTGTAGTAAAAATATGGTCGTATTAAAGGGTGTTTGTAAGGTGGGCTTCCACTACATACATGTATAAATATATATATAATATTTGAAGGGGTGAGTGGAATAAAGCCCTAAGTGACTTTTGGGAATTTTTGATGCAGTTAGGATTGAAATTCCTACCAGCAATTTTCACAGTTTACTCTGGTGTTAGTTATCGTTTCAAAAGAACCAGTAGTTATTACTAGTTCTTTTTAGACAATAATTAAGACAAGAGTAAACTGTAACAAGTGCTTGTAGGTATTTTAATCCTGCCTGCCTCAAAATTTCCCAAAAGTCACTTGGGGCTTTATTCCACTCACCCGTTCATTTATTCTATGTATATCAGTTTGCATATTGTTTCTATTCCAGGAATATTGTCATGAATGACTGCCATCACTTATTTATTTACTTTTCATTCATCCTCAGTTTTCTCCAGCAGTGACCGAGACCCTTGTTACAAAAAAATTAACTGGAGACAGAAGAAATGAGCTAACTGGTGACATATGTGCAAGTATTCAAGTTCATAGCTAATATGATAATCCAACCAAAGCAGAAAGGGAGAATGTGGCCTTCCTCTTAATCAAGAAATATCCATTTCTTACAGGAATTGTAAGTGACAGTGAAATGTTCATTTTTAGTACATGTAGGTTAAGCTAAGTCTTCCGTGTAAGAGAGAGGTTTTAGTTGAAAGTTCTGATAATGCTACTTTACCACCCTTGCAAATGATTTTAAGTGGCAGGCTCAACATCCATCCTTATTGATAGATTGAATAATTCCCCTTGACTACTGTCCTTGTGGTTAGTCCTATCATCATTTCTATAAATCAAACATCACTATTAAGAAGTACCAAAGTAGTATACCTTAGATGAATAGATCACTTGGTTCTAAATGAAGAAGTAATCATGGAATTAATGAGCAATGATAATGAGATACAGGCCATGTACATATATTGGGGGGGGGGGGGGGGTTGGTGCGGTTTAATGAGATGCAGGTCTTGTAGATGTATGCGAGGGAAATTGAGAGGGAGAACTTTATTAATTATACATATTGAGCAGCAGATCTTCGCTTTGGACATGGACATTTTAACAAATTGCATGCAATGCTTACAAATAGAAGATAAAGTAATTACCTTGTTAAATGAACTTTGGGATCAAAATAATGTGCATCAACACTACAGTTCGCTGTACAGTAGAGATAGCTTGCAAAGAAGATGGAATGGAATTCACAGTGGGTGAATTGATGGTAACCATATTCTACTTTATGAATGAGAAGAAATTTCTGTGCCAGCTACAAGACCTTTTGAAGTCGAAAGTACTATGGGAGGACTGGCTTAAGACTATGATCTATCAGCAATTTGTGAGAGACTGGATGAATGAACCATTTACACCATGGTATTGGAAAATTAAAAAAAGCGGGCTTACTGAAGCAATAAAGACGCAATAAATGGATAAAAACTGCCTGTGTCTGTTTATTAAAACAATTACTCACAATACTATATAACATTTAACAAAAAAATAAAAATGAAAATAAAAACTTTCAAGTTAAATAATAATAATTCTATTGAAAACTATGTACATCCATATTTTTTGGACATGAATATTTGAAAACTATGTACTTTAATTTCTAAAAGGATTGAAACTAAAGATATTTGAAACTATTTACAGCAAGATGTTTCAAAATAAATTAAAACAGAAAGAAAATGAATGACAGAAGATATAAAATAAACAAATCGCAGAGGGGTACACCAACCAATCCTACTTCAACACTTCCGTCAGTAAAGGAACCTCTCTTCATGAGTCCCCAGTTATTTTCGGAAGTATTGTCCACTTCATCCATGTGTCCTGCAGTGTCTTTGTAGTACAGTGCTTTGGTCAAATAAGATTTCTTGGCCTGTTCAGTAAAATTAAGCAAGGTCTTGATGTATGCATTGTAGGCCTGAGTGTCGGATTGCTCCGTGACGAGAGTTTCATTCAACTTGATGGTGAACTGCTTGATGAGAGAATGAAGGGCATTGTTAATTAAAGTATACTTCTTTCCAGGTGCAATGTCTCCTCCATTTTTTTGGTGATCTTTATCACTAGTCTCAACTCCGTCTTGTTGATGTCGATGTAATCTGATAGAGGCTTGATGACAAATTCAATAGGGTTGGTTCCGCTTTGAACAGGTTCATAATCAACCCATTTACTTTTCACAATAGAAACATCAGTGACAGGTACTTGGAACAACTGTAAGCTCGAGTTTTCACCGGGAACAGAAAGCGGATGTGCTGAAGCCATATTCAGTCAAAAATCGTTCTGAACTTTGCGGTTGATGTTCTCCGTTTCTTGGTCTGACGTGAACTGACTGGAACAGCTTTCCGCTTGCGTTTAAGTACTTTTCTCCCACGACCTTGTTGCGTAATGTCCTTAAGGGCACCTGTCAGGAAACTTTTACCCGCAGCCTTTGCTCTCGATTTGGCAGCTTTTCTTACAGGTTGACCATTGAGAACGTCTTGAGCAATTTGCATTCCCGTGTCCAATCCGGTATTGAGCATTCGTTTTCCCACTTTCTTGACTGTTGTTTTGAGAAAGGGTGTAGCTGTGCGAAAGAGCGAACGAAACATTCCACCCAGCCCATTGCCTCCTTGACCGTAAGGATGTGTTCCTCCAAATATACTGATGTCTCCTTTACCTCGTTGGGAAAACGGTATCACTTGCCGATGGTATGGGTAAAACTGATGATTCATCGGTAGAATCATTTTATAGAATTGCACGACGTCTGAAATGTAATGTTACTCGTACAACACCAGACGCAAATGAAATCAAATGACCAGTGTCACCTCTTATATTGATCTCCAGTGCAGAAAAGATCGAGGTACGGAGACGATGATAGGTAGGTATTTTGATCTCTTCTGCGATCATGTCACCAGGTTGACCTCGTGGTACTATCGTTCTCAGTAAGTTGGCTTGTACGTCCCCCACCACTAAGGACTCGATGAGATCGGAATAGATGTACATGGACTGGAACGAATGACGACTCAGTATACCCCACACCAATTCATCATTTCGTCTCATGGTGATGGTAGTTGCTTTCAGGGTCACGCTCTGATCCTCATTCAGCTGTACAGGAGTAGGATCAGTGATCAGATAAAGGGCCGGTACACGATCCTCATGGTTCAGGTACCCTAACGCTCTAGCTAGATTCTTGGGTAATTTTACTTGAAATCCTGGAGGTAGAGTAAACTCATAGTAATGTCCAGCTTTTGGATTGATGTAAAAACATTCGTGTCCTCCTATACGGTGGATCGTTTTCCTACTTTTACGATGAATGTCCAGAAACGCACTGTGAAGTCCTGTCACCATACCCTTGACTAAATCCTCGAGTCTTTGGTAAGTCCCACTTGGGAGATAAATCGGTAACTTCCACGATGAATCACCGCGATAGCTTAGCAGGTAAGACACTTGATTCCGTTGAACATTTTGCCATGTATGCGGGTAGACAATGTGTGTCATCGCGACTTCCCAGTCCTCACTCAAATGGAGTTGATTGGGAAGCTGCATTTTAAAACTGGCAGCTTTATTTTCAGGATGCTGTTCAGTGCTTGCATCACTGGTTACCACAATGTGAAAACTATTGCTCATCTTACACGTCGTCTAAAGTGCAGTGTAACGTTTACGATTCCACCTTGAAATGAAAGTAACTGCCCACAACCGCTTGTTAAGTAGATGTCTATAGTCTGGAATGTTTTGGCTCTTAATGGAAAGTAATTAACCCGTCTTGGTTCTTCCATTAACGTCTCTCGGAACAGACCGTGCGGCACCATTTCGTGTAACAGTTGCAAACGTTTTTCACCCACTTGACGTGGCTCTATCAGACTAGTTTGCACTTGCACTACTTTATGTCTGCAGTGACAGAGCGAAACTCCCGATGGTATAAGGAAAGTGCCGGAAAAGGTGATCGATGATCGACGAGGCAGTACACACCACTGATACTCCGATCCGGCATAGTTCTCAAGGAGGAATGAATTTTTAGCTCATACAGGGCACTTTGTCGTATTTTGTTCTCACTGGTTATCCATCCTAGACCTTGAGCGACTGGTGTTGCGACCATGACCCAAACATTGTGAGTTGTGATAGTAACGTTCCACTCGTCATCCACACTAACTTTAAAGTACTGGGGATTCATACACTTCAGCATTCCTTCTACAATGTCCAAGGCTGTTTGATATCTTCCTACAGGTAAGGTCACTGACTTTACTTTTTGGGTACCAAATTTTCTGAAGAGAGATGTGGATGATCACATTCCTGAGGCACTTCAAACCAGGAAAACGGATAAATTACATGATGAAGTCTGACCTCCCAATCTTCTTCATCTTTTAAATGGATCTGCTGGGGTAACGCTACGCGGTAGAATGATTCAGTATTGGTTGGGAACAAATTGCTGTTAGCATTACTTGGTAGTGTTACGTAAAAGTCATCATCTTGAATCATGGTCGTTGAAGGGAAACCAATTGACTCGCAGGCAACCAGCTATCGTACGATTTGGGCCAGCCTTTCCAATGCACTAACACTTCTTTCTTTCTTCCTTTTCCTCTGCTTTTCAAAATTTTCTCAATGCGGAACAGATGATTGGATTTCTCGGTTACTCTCTGTAACTCGGTTTCATAAAATGTTCCTTGAATCAAGTCACCGTTTGCCTCCTTCAAGCGATACACCAATTGTAAAGGTTTCTTCGGTCCAAGACGGCAGGTATCCTTTGTCAAAGACTTTCTTGTACTTACTGATTTTGACTTGATCACCCATGTTGAATTTATACTTTTTGGATGAAGTCTGCTTGCCATACAAGGTTCTCCATACATCTTGAGCATTAAAAACAGTCACATCGGTGGTTTTCATTTGTATCCTTTGATGTATACTCTGATTGTAGTTATCTTTGACCAAACTATCAAGCTTGTCTAGGTAATGGTAGGAACTGCTGGTGGTAAACATATGCCACACTAGCTGCTTTAAAGTTCAGTTAAATCTCTCTACAATTTGGGCTTTTGTCTCGTAGGTGACAAAATGACGGATACCATGCTTCTTGAGAAATGTTTGAAATGTTTTATTTTTTAACTCGGTGCCTGCATCAGATTGTAACACTTCAGGTTTTCGGCCTTTTTTAAATATCTTTGTAAAGGCTGCAACCAATGCAGATCCTGTTTTGTTTTTCTGGCCACTACCCATGTGTGTTTGGATAGAACATCTATGCATGCGAGTATGTACTTATATCCACGATTCCATTTGCTCAGACTTGTTAAATCGCAAAGATCACACTGCCATTGTTCATCTAGACCCTTGACAAACACTTTGTTGTGAGCAAACGTTCTGCAAGCTGTTTATGAAGGGTGTAGTCAGGTTGAAGTTGCCCATGGTGTAAGTGTAAATGATGACAAGATGTTTTTCACCACAAATTTATAACTTGTCCAAGCATCCACCAGGTAGAAGGATAATGGTCTGGATAAGTAGCATACAATACTTTGTGAAGTTCATATTGTTCACTAAGAGTCGTGTTACAGTGTTCAATATAAGCATAAAAAACGTCCGCAATTCATCAGCTCCAATTCCCTCATAAGTTTTAACCATGGTTCAGACGATTTATCCGGTAAACTGCTAGTCGATAAAGCATTTTGGCGCCCTCACATACCAAGTAAAAATGCAATGCGTTCATATTGGCTGCAAGTTTGCAATGGCAAAGTTGTTGGCCTCCAACCTTCCCTTATAGCCAACCCTAACCTCATTCACTTTAAAATAATTCAGTGGTATCCATAGGGAATTGTATTAAAACCATGTACAACCTGTTTATCTTACACTGGTTGTATTTCTTTTTCAATTTGACATTGTGTATTGTTTTTGTTTTCGCGTGACGTTTGATAAAGTGTGGATTTTCTAAGTAGATTGGCTCCCCATTTGGATTGCAGATTTGACAACACATGGCTGCAAAGTTGAGGTTTTGAGATCCACGGTAGTTAAGAGTGAATCCTCTGACTTTGCAGACTGTTTTCCCATTTTTTATCTGGTAAGAATAGTTCTTCGGCCCTCCAGAGACAAAAGTAGTGATTTAGTCATCGTCGTCAAGTTCGTTAGTGAGCTCTCCTAAATAGTCACCCAGAGGGGGATTCCATTCGTCAGGTTTTCTTGTGTAGATTATAGAATCAGAAGCAAAATACAGAACTCGTTGCTGAAGAAGTTCCAAGACAGAGTAAAGTTTAAGTCTGGCACAGGCTGTTGTGAAAGTGGCAATCACCACATTGGTTTTGTCAGAGGTGGAAACAAATCCATCTCCTTGAGTGTAATAAACTTCTATACAATCATCATTGACAAACTGAATATTTTTGACTTGTGTTGATTGGCATGTGAGAAGTCGGAAGTATCGTTCTACATCTTTGACAAGCTCCACTTGAGGCCTGTTGTCACGTTGTCCGAATTTTCCCCAGAATGAATTTAACACGAGCTTTGCCAACGAGCGTAGGTCTGGATTCTTTATCTTGGTGCGATCCAGCTCTATGCCTTTCTTTCTTTCATATTCTCAAATGTACTATTTCTTCTGTTGTTCTGTTGCACACCAGGAGGGCCATCCACTCGCCTCTTGCTTGATCTTAAGGAAAGTGTCAATGTAACCTCTAAACAGCTCGGAAGACCTCTTAGAGAAATGCCACACCTCTACCAAGTCCAATGCTTTATTGACTTCTATAGAGCACCACGTCCCGGACAATACATGATCAACGTCACTGTATTCACAGGGAGATTGTTGCAGGTTCTCTGCACATGTTTTGTATAGTGGGAACATCAATTTTCCTTGAGCTCTGTATGAGACAGAGAGGTGGGAGGTAGAATGTCACACT
>JAHPZR010007271.1:37500-90000 GCA_019787425.1 Platygyra sinensis | reverse complement strand
TGTTGCAACTGAGTGTCAGTAGATTCGAGTTCATTTAGGGCTTCAGACGAGCAGTCCTGTGACGGATGAGCTTCAGGGGAAACTGTTAACTCATCAACGAGCTCAGATAGCCAATGTGTAGAGGCTTTTGCACGAACACAGAGTCTTTCTTGCATTTTTGAGATGTTCTTTTCCTCTTTGAATTGACCTCGTATAGAGCGGTCATGAAACGGGACCATTTGGTGCTGTTCTACTTGAGGAAGAGGAACATACATTTTTCGCGCCATAACTTGATGATTTCGTTTTTATCCACGGACATAATGGCGTTAAACACGTATCTTTGTGTTGGCTCGTTTGCAACACTCAAGTCATTAATTAGTTTGTTCAATCGATAAAACGCTTCCTGCTTGTAAACATTCCAAAAGGCATCAATAATACCTTGACGCCTTAAAAGCCGACATCTCTTCCTTTTGATATGATGTTCGTGAAGCTTTCTCTTTTGAAAGCAATTTTGACTTGTTGGTCTTAAAGTCTGCTTCAAGAGTTCTGTTTTAAGTTCTCACATTTAATTTTTCATAAAAGTTTACTATATATGGTTTAAGGTCTACTCTACTTGTCCTCTAATTGTCGTTTAGTTGGAACTCTGCATGGACGCAAGTTCAAAGAAACCGGGTCTCTAGGACATTTTCTAAGAGCAAAATTTTACAAGTCACCACTGCATCTAGAACTGATCTCATTTCGTTTTCTTTACAGACTTTAGACACCTGCTTCATATGCTTTGAAGAGGAATTCAACATGAGGAAAACACTATGCTGTGGGCAAACAGCCCACATGAGATGTATTTGCAATTGGATCAGAACACTGATCCCAAGCAGCGTCAGGTGCCTGGGCTGTCGGGGGAACTATGCTTTTCCTCTGACACCTGAGGAGGAACAAAATCTTCACAATTTCATGGTGGAGTGTACCCAGGTAAGATGTACTTTCTCTAATTCATGGAATGCATGCGATAAAACAATTCAGACGATTCAAAATCAAGTACTTTCTCTCAGTGTCATATAAAAAAGTCTGCATACGAGTCAAGTGGCCCATCAGGCCGGAGCTTATCCCGGTTTCCTTAGCATGAAGCAACTGAGAGTATTTCTACTCCCCCCTGGATGGGATGCTAGTCCATTGCAGGGTTACCCCCAGCATTAAATTTGCCGGTACCCATTTATACACCTGGGTGGAGAGGGGCACTGTGAGAGTAGTGTCTTGCCCAAGAACACAACACAATGTCCCCGGCCAGGGCTCGAACCTGGACCACTCAATCCGGAGACGAGCGCACTAACCATGAGGCCACCGCACAGACATTTACTACTTCAAATGATCCAAGATAAATTTTCATATATTAATAACGTACTCTGCAAAAGTTGATTCTCATTTGTTTTTCTTTTTAAAGTACTGTCCTGACCTTCATAGCGAAGGAAGAAATCAAAACTGTGTAATTTGCCACTATTACCATGAAGGCAGACTAACCAGGATCCAAAAAGTGGACCTAGCGTCGAATTTTCCGAAACTTATGAACTGTCAATGCAAGCAGGAAGAGTTTGCCGCCGCTGTATCAGACGATTGAACATTATTAATCATTATATGACTGCGAATGTAATTTCTTAAATTTTTCTTTTCTTCAATGTTTTCATCGCTATTTTATATCTTCCGTCCTTCATTTTCTTTCCGTTTCAATTTATTTTGAAACATCTTGCTGTAAATAGTTTCAAATATCTTTAGTTTCAATCCTTTTAGAAATTAAAGTACCGTATTTATTCGCCTATAAGCCGAGCGATTTTTGCAACAAATTAAACTGAGAACAAGTCAAATCTCACCAAGGTAGGCGGTTCGGCTTATAGCCGAGTATTTTCGTCAAAAAAAATTACGGGTGCTGAACAAGATTTGAAATTCACTGTTTATTCGACTATAAGCCGAGCGATTATCAACAAACACAAATTTCTGAGATGACAAACGTCAGCTACTCGAGGCATTTTGTTATCGTAGATGATGGCGTCGTCTTCTGTCTTATACATCAAGAGCATTTGAGATCCTACACATTTTGAATAATCTCCTCGATCCAGCAAGGCTTTAAAGTCTGGATCACTGCATAACTCCTTCGCTTTTAGCCGCTTTCGGCAATTTCTGTAAAGATAAAAGAGAAGGAAGATTTAAATCAATGATTTGACTCCTTTTGACAACATGAGAAACTGGCCAATCAGAAGCGGTCATTCCCACGGCTTGTGTAAACATTGCAACACGATCTGACAGAAATGAACTGATTTACATGTAAGCATTTCATTGTTTTAAAAAAACGAAAGACTTACTTGACTTCCTGCTCTGAGAACCAATCAAGTAGTGTTTGATCCAATTCAGGATTCTTTGGCGAGTAACAGGCCATTGTCTTTTGTTTTGCCGGCATTTTTAGCTCACCATTGAAGAGGTTTGCTTGATCCTTTCGCCAGCGATGAACAGTGAACCATCAATTCACTGATTCCGTAATCTCTAGCGATCTCAAAGTTGTTTTCGACGGCCTCTGCTTCAGCAATGACTTTTAGTTTGAAGGCTAAGTTTTACGAAGAACAACTATCTTTTGGCATGATTGATTATGATAACTTTGAAAGAGAGGGATAGGATTCAAGACTAGACTCAGGTGAATGTTTTGTCATGTCACACGTGGTTCTATTTATTTACTTCAAACATGTAAAGCCGGATCACATTAAATTCAACTTACTGGCATCTGGGATTTGTCGTTGCTTTCAATTAAGTGGTTGTATGTTTACGGAGAGGGAAGCTTCTTTTGTTTTTGGTTGACATTAATTTGTGTCTCTTAATGACATGTGTAGAGTACTTTGCAATTATTGGTTCTCGGCTTATAGCCGAGTGTTTTACGTTCATTTTTCAGTAAAATCTAACAGCGTCTGATGTAAAAAAGTTTAGGGTCTCGGCTTATAGGCGAATAATTACGGTACATAGTTTCCAAATATTCATGTCCAAAAAATATTGATGTACATAGTTTTCAATAGAATTATTATTTTTCAACTTGCAAGTTTTAATTTTTATTTTTTTGTTAAATGTTATATAGTATTGTGAGTAATTGTTTTAATAAATAGACACGGGCAGTTTTTATCCATCTATTGCGTCTTTATTGCTTCAGTAAGACCGCTTTTTTTAATTTTCCATGGTGTAAATGGTTCATTCATCCAGTCTCTCACAAACTGCTGATAGATCATAGTCTTAAGCCAGTCCTCCCATAGTACTTTCGACTTCAAAAGGTCTTGTAGCTGGCACAGAAATTTCTTCTCATTCATAAAGTAGAATATGGGTACCATCAATTCACCTACTGTGAATTCCATTCCATCTTCTTCGCAAGCTATCTCTACTGTACAGCGAACTGTAGTGTTCATGCACATTATTTTGATCCCAAAGTTCATTTAACAAGGTAATTACTTTACCTTCTATTTGTAAGCATTGCATGTGATTTGTTAAAACGTCCATGTCCAAAGCGAAGATCTGCTGCTCAATCAAACGGTCCATCTTTGTCAACAGACTTGAAAAATTGTCTTCTTCTTATGTGCTCAAATATAACAGACATAAGCAGGTTCCAATCTCAAAACTAGTTTGATATACATTAAAAACTGGCTTAACAATGGTTTGTCCACCATTTTGAATAATCGACAGTCCAAAACTAGTTTGATATACTTGAAAACCAATTTGAACCGTTCCAACCTTGAAGTCATCAGACCCGCTTCAGGTATACCTTACATTCGATGTGTGGACTGGAAGTTATGTCCCTTCTTCTGCCGTGAAGATAGTATACATTCTTATCGACAGTGTCTTTTCAATCGTGTTATACCTGAATACAAAGTACATGAAGGTGGACAGTTGCCTTATTGTAGACATATGGATTTTGCGACATCAATAGTCTCAAGATCTCAGAAGAATCCATTCCGGCCCTACTTTACCTGCAGAAGCAAAGAAATGAGTAGATTTTTCAAGTGGGCTGACGAGCTGCCTGTAGATGAAGGATCGTCTCAGATGTACTGCCCTAAAGAAAATTTATCACCACAAGAGGACAAATACATTCCAAGACCAGAGCTGCAAAGACAATTCGCCGTTTCAGAAAACTGACATTCTTGAACACTCAAAATGATCGCTGTATTACTTAACATTCATGTATTTATGTAAAATTAATTAGGATAGTTTTGTATTGCAATAAATTTTACAATTTAATCACATCAAATATTGTGTGTTATTCTCTATTGAAAGCTATTCCAACCTCTTAACAATGGTTTGTCCACCATTTTGAATAATCCAGTCTCAAAACTAGCTTGATATACTTTAAAACCAGTTCGGCCTGTTCCCAACAAGATATGTCCACCATTTTGAATAATCAAATCTAACCGGTTTCAAACCAGTCTGACCAGTTTTAGAGCGCTTCCTGATTGGTTCTCAGTCAAGTCTTTGTTCTCTCTCTATAGAAGCGCAACATCACCCAGCTGGTTGGGTGGTACGTTCACTCCACTACAACACACACTTCTCTCCTAAAAACTCATGCAATATCCAATAATAAAACTCTTAAAACGATACATGTATAATTAATATAATTGTCCTCTCAATTTCCCTCACATAGACCTACAAGACCCGCATCTCATTAAACCGCACCAACCCCCCCATATACGTAGACGGCCTGTATCTCATTATCATTGCTCATTAATTCCGTGATTACTACTTCATGTAGAACCAAGTGATCTATTCATCTGAGGTATACTACTTACCAAAATTATTTCAAGGAAAAGTAGTGTGTTTCTCTAGGCCATGTGATTAACAGATGCAGCTGCAGTTTGCACAACAAAGATGCAAAAGAATCAACCACCTTAACAAGACAAGGGAGAATATATTTGGTTACTGATTTAGACTCTTTGATATTTTCCAGGAAACTGAATCAGTGTAACCCAATTTCTCAAACCTCCAGAAAACACAGAACCAAAAAACATTTCCCTTCAGGATTTGTTCCAGTCAAACACTAATTTTTACTTCCAATTCCTGGAACTCCTGGCAGCTCAAACCATTTTTTTTTTGCTTGGAGGTTTGAGAAATCAGGATTCCACTCTACATAATATTGTAGCGGGTACCTTTCTTGTACAAACAAAAAGTAAGCAAATGTAGCTGCCAGCAACATAGTTAGATGCATTTATTGTACCTTAACTACATGTATCTCACTTCAGTGATAAATTCATGACTAAGTCCTGCTGTAAACAACTCAGAACTGTATTTTCAAACAACAGAGTAGTAGCTTAAATTAGTTAATATATTATAGAAAGGACTATTACTTGAGTGCTGAGGATCCATCAGGATATTAATACACTGTGCATGATTGCATATTGAACTTTGTTTGTTTGTTTGCCTTTCAGGAAGAAGAATCATTTGACAAGTGTGTCAATGAGATTACATTCCCGAGAATTATTGGTTCTGGGAAGTTTTGGTCCCTGGATCCTCCCTGCATAGCTGTAGAAGGAGAAAAACTGGGTGCTAGATCCTCCAAGGCTATTATGCTCTGGGACTCCTTCTTTTTGTCTATGAAGTATTTGACATTGCCTGTCCAGCCAAGGCCAGTAATGTTTACTTTTTTGTGAAATGTTGATCAGCACTGAACAAGATGCCAAAAAAAGAATAGCAATAATCAAGTTTATTTCAGCCCTCTGAGATGGCTCAAAACTTCAAAGACGCAAAATTCGTTGGGTGGTTATAACCACTCTTTATCAGTTGATGCAAAAATCTTGGTATCAAAAAACTGCCCAATCCTTGGCAAACATGTTGCTGTAAATGTTGTGGCACAGTTGGTTACCATAGCAACAACATGACCTGCTAAGAACACCCTTAATTTTAGCTTTAAGCGTTTGTAACTTAAAACGAGCTTGGTGACCCCTGTTTTTTTATTATTGAATTATGATAAGTGTGACAAGATGCAACTTTTTACAACTTTTAAAATAATTCTGTAGTGTGGGTTCAGAGCCACCTTAAATTTTTGAAACTTTTAGGTGGCTCTGAACCCACACTACAGAATTTTTTTTAAGCTTTGCTAAGTCACATCTTTTCATGTTTAACATAATTTGATTATAAAAAATGGGGGTCACTGAGCTCATTTTTGAGTTACAAGCGCTTAAAGCTAAAATTAAGGGTGTTTTTTTAGCGGGTCATATTGTTGCTATAGTAACCTGTTATATATAAAGGATGATTGTAACTTGTTTACCAATGATTGGGAATTTGTGATACCATGATTGTAGCATAACTTGATAAACAGTGGCAGTATTCATCCTTCAAAGTTTAGCTGTTAGAAAAGTGCTGGAAACTGTTGCCAGCCTCCTTAAAGTCAGTTGTATAATGCAAGTGACCACCATAGTTTTATCTTTTTAACCTACCATTGTAAAACGTCTTGGCCTTAGTGACAGTAATAAGGCTGTTGGAAGCAGCACCACTCCTAAATTAGCAATCTTTAAAATTTCCACTTTTCAACAGTTACAGTGTTTGTTACACCAAAATCTTCTTATATTTCCACAACGCTGTTTCTTTGATGGTCACTTGCAGATTGATATGTGTTTACACTGTATCTCAGTCTCAGAAGGAGAAGGGTGCATATTGTTTGTTTTGAAGGACATTTGTACAAACTATTTGTTTCAGAAAATCAGGGTTTCATTAAGATTTTAAACAGGCCGAGATTGTAGTTAGTTAAGTTTTTTTGTTGTTATTTTGTTACAAGCAAAAAAGTAGATATGTTGTATTGTAAGTAAACAGCCCAAGTTGCATATGGAGGTTTTTTTTAAGGAGGAAATTGCAAATTATTTAAGAATGTTAACAGAAAATTATGAAACTGTCAAAAGGTTTTGTGGCAATGTAATTTAGGTATAAAAGTTAAAGTTAACTAATTTTGTTAAAAAAAATTATTTCTATGTTTGTGTACATGCTACATATTATTATTTCTGTGTACTTGCTTCATACAAGTTCACAAAATTTGCAATTTTGCCATGTTAAATAGGTAGCTTGAGATTGAGAACTTTGTGTATCTGAGCTTCTACTGTTTTAGTATTAAACCCTGTTAAGTGTTTTCTAGAGACTTGAATCATTACTGCATGTCAACCATGCAGTTATTACAATTAAAGAGAAATTAATATATATTTTTATACCCATGAAGCAATATAAATTTCTTACTGGAAATATTCTGCTAATAAATTATTGATTACATGAGGGTCAGTCATATTGTTTTTGCTGCTCATTTAGTACCTTAGAAAATTAGAAAATCTCAAAGGCCTAAAGTACCAGCTATATTGACAGGGAAGATTGAAGCTGTTACCCAAATGGATTAAGGGGTGAAAGTTACTCCAAAAAGGAGTTATTTTGGACCTATAATTTTAACTCCATTTTAGAGTTATAGGAACTCCACTAGACGTAAACTAGGAGTAAAAGTTACTCAACAGTAAAAGTCACTTTAACCCCAAAATTAGAGTACATTTAACTCCAATTTGGGAGTTAAATTAAGGAGTTAAAAGTACCCCAAAAAAGGAGTTATTTTGGACCTAAAATTTTAACTCCATTTTAGAGTTATAATAACTCCACTAGGAGTAAAAAATACTCCACAACAGGAGTTACTTTAACCCCAAAAGTAGATTTACGGTCATGACGCCCACAAGATATAACACCCCTGACATGACGCCCCCTTAACTACATAGACGTAATGCCCCCTACTATTGAGTTAAGAACTTAAGTGAAATAACGTGCAAGGTTTTAGGATTTAACAATGGTAACCGGTAAACAAAAACAAGTTCTCCCGAACTAAATGCGTATTACTCGGTCTGTTGCTGGCAAGCAGTAACACGAGTCGCACTTACTATGTTGTCATTTTCATTTTTAAAACTCAATAAACCTTCCACACTTTTACCTGCAGAGTATCAAACACCATTTAAAACTTTTTATTAAACATGGTTAAAGAGTCACTGAGTCTAAATGTGTTTGTTTGATTTTGTGCGTAGATCAGAACTGCTGTTGCACTCGCATAGCAACAAAGTCAAACAAGGGTGCATGTGACGGGTTAATGGCGGATGGTCACGTTTACAAGAGCTCTTAGAATATGCCAGGTTATTCGGCCCTCGAGCAATGATGTCATTTATAACAAACTAAACCTTCAAAAATTGGTCAATGCCTTTCCTTTTATAAAGAAAAAAAGGAACAGGGAGGTCCTTCCCTTATAGCCCACCGTCAACTGACCTGAAGAAACCCAAGATGGCGGTGACGTCAACAGGCAAAGAACACAAGGTCAGAAAAGAACATAGCGGTCCCCTTGATGAGGTCCTGAAACAAATTGTCGATTCAATCCAATCTTTGGGTGATAGATTGGAGAACAAAATAGAGCCACTCCAGACAGACATGGACTGCTTTCGCCTCAAAATAAATGAAAACTTGGATGGTCTAAAAGCAACAATCAGTGGCATTGAAAAATCTCTTGAACAAGCCTGGGAGTATATCAAAGATCATACCACCGAGCTGAAAGCCCATAAAGATGTCAGACTCTCAACAAAAGGAAATTGACGAGCCGAAATCTGAACTGCAGAAAACATCACTACTTCTTAATGTGGAAAGAGAAAACGACATTGCTTTAGAGAACTACACGTGTTGCGGGAACTTGAAATTCATGAATCTACCGGAGGATCGTGGAGAAGATTGCAAAGGAATGATTATTAATCTAATACAGACCGATCTGAAAATAGATGTCACTAATATCTGATTTCATGCCGTTCACAGAGTGGGAAAGCCTGCAGTTGGAAAAACGCGGCCAATTATTGCGAGATTTGTGTGTAGCGAAGACAGAGACTTGGTATGGTCAAGGAAGAAAGATCTGAAGAATTCCACAACCTATCAGGATACTTACATTACGCAGGACTATGCTAAAGCCATTCAACAAGAACGTCGCACTTTGAGTAAAGCAATGAAAAAAGCCAGAGCACTCAGATTCGATTCCAAAGTTATTGATTGATATCTTTTTGTAAACGAAGAAAGATTTACCTGTGGAACCATTCCAGAACGCTTAAAAGAGCCCCATGGAGACTGAAATCACAACGTAAGTTAATTTCTGCCTCTTGGAACTATGCTTTTACCCTAAGGCTTTATTCCTCGTTTTTTTTTTCTTATATACAATTGCCTTTATCAGCAAAAAGAACATTGTATAGTTTCATATATAACTCTAAACAACCAAAGCAGAGCCGAATTTGTGCGAATTTGCACACCGGCTAACCACAACACTCCCTCAGGAGCGTTTTAAATAATAGGTCTCATCATGTTCTTATTGTTGTGTATGTGCTTTCCTTTTATGTATGGAAGAGACGACAACACTTTGTTTGCCACTCGTTCACTGTTATGTATACCATCTATCAAATCCAATTCCTATGGTGGACGCGCTTTTTCAGCAGCTGCCCCGGAATTATGGAACTCAATTCCCGAATACATCAAAAGAGCAGAAACAGTAGAAACATTTAAAACTAGGCTCAAGACAGTTTTGTTTCAAAAACATTACTGTTGATTAATTAATTATTTATTTCTTGTGTCTTATATATCTGCTATAAGATCCATTGGACACATCCGTAGATACCTTCCGTTTTTTTTTAATGACTGATCTGTTATTAGGCGCATTGAGATTAGAAATGCGCCCTATAAACACCTATTTATTATTATTATATATACCGTGTCCTACTTTTTTAAATACAGGTACGCCTTACAGCAAGCGAGTCAAATACAACAGTCCAAACAAATTCAGGTCAATTAGTAACTGCTTTAATGCATTAATGCATGATGGATCACAAAAATTCATCAATTAACTTTAAAATAATTTCCCTAAACTCTATTAAACGTAGGAAAATCTTTAAGTGGCTTCATAGGCAGACCGCTCACTGCTATTTTCTCCAAGAAACCTTTAGTACCGAACAATCTATAAACACCTGGCGATCGGTATGGGGTGGAAATATCTTCTACAGCCACGGATCAAACCACAGCAAAGTTGTAATGATTCTTATTAACCCCAGATATCAATTGGAGGTGATAAGAAGTACCAAAGACTATCAAAGTGGCTATGAGCCACTCAACTTGGAAAATGGATCGAAGTTCACCCAGAAATTTGAAGCGCCAAGCAGATTTTCACCCAGAAATTTGAATTGCCCGGCTTCCAAATCGAACACAAGATAAACTGAAAAGTTGAGGCTTCTTCTCGTGGCATTCAATCGAAGATCCATTTAAAATCCAAGTGCTAACCACCAAATGATTTTTGAGAAATGCAGCTTTCGAAGCGACCAGCATCCGCGCTGAGACTTCGTGTGCCAAGGAGTCACGCTGATTGCTCCACCCTGATTGGATGCATTCTTTAGCATTACCCAATCAGCCTGGAGTAACAGCATGACTGCAGATGAGCTTTCAGAATGTCACAAACGGTAGTTGTTTGAACAGTAAGTCAACGTAAAACGATTTTCAAGGAGCATTTTTAAAAACATCTAGCAGCAGTTTCGTCAGTTTAACAGAGGAGCAGTTCCAGTGAACATCAATTGAAAACAGATACAAAATATCTTATTGTCATAAATTAATCGTGACCTGATGCCGTCGCGGTCAACCGTGAATACTCGCATGAGTGAACAGTTTATTGTGTGACTTCAGTACGTTTTTTTTAAAACAGAAGAGTTTTTAAGCTCATTAGCCTTTGGCAAAATACTCTAATCTAGTAGCTCATGTTGACTATCCCTCTGCAATACTTCCTAAATGACAAAAAATATCTTCCACATAAACTTCACTTTCCATTGGAAACTACTTGTCGTATAAATAAACAGCGGGACACATCATTCAAATTCTCCTCAATCCTCTGGACTGTTGACCTTTAAAAACATTTAATCACGACTTGAATCATTCCAAAATTCATACAGCTTGTCAATATTGTGACTTTCATTGATCAGTGCCGTCTTTTTCTTTTTCAGCAATCGAGTATGGTTAAACCTTTATGAGCGGGCACTTTCGGTAAATGAGCTTTTTCTTAAAAGAGACTTCTATAATAACAGGTAGCTTCTGTTTATAAAAGCGTTCGTGCTAGAATTTATTCAATGTAGAGCATTTCTGCGATAAGATATTGAGTACTTAGGTCAGAATTCAAAGAATAACTAACCTGACACAGTGCAAGTGACCATGAAACGGCCATAACCGCCTGATGTTCAAAACCCGGGGGGGAACTCTTATATCCAAAGGTTGACAAATTTCATTGTCTCGGGTACAAATCAAGGATTCTGGTCTCACTTACAGTGTTGACGACGAAACTTCACCATTTTTAGCTGTCAAAGTATCGTTTAGGGTGCACTAGAAGAAATAATAAATGAAACGTTCTTATTTTATTAATTTCTCGATTTTCAGGCTTGATTTCTGCTGATCTCTCGATTACGCAAGTCGGGTCTACAAGTGCCCACAGGATCCTCTCTTGAGCAATAGCTAGTAATAGAACCTAATCTGTTCAAGTGGTTTCTTTTAAGGGTATAATGAAGCTCAGGCAACCTCCACATAAGTCTCCCTTAGGAGTTAAATTCAAATTTTCCGAAGAGCACTCCTTGGGGCTTTTTCAAATGGAAGCTCCCCCTGGGTTTCCAAATGTCTAACGGGAAGTGATGGAGTGAATCTGTGCTCCACACCTACAACCTGGAAAACATTATTTTCCAAGTTAAAAAAGAAAAAAAATGAAAAAAATGAACCTTCAACAAGAAATAATCGACCCTCGACCAAAAGTAAGACTCCTACAATTCTATCTTAGGAACATTTAATTAACAACAGGGTTCAAACAAACTTATGTATGGCCGAAAGATAAAGTTAATAGTACAGGGGGAGTAAAAGGGGGGTGCATCCCAGTGAAGCAAACAGGAATGCTCGTTGTTTTTACAAGTGCAAAATTTTGGATGTTTTGGTCTCGCTTAGGGTGGCCTGGGTTAAAAAACAATATTTTATTAAAGTTGTGAATAACTCATTTAGGGTTGCACATTTTGGTATTCCTTTGTCAATCTTTTTCCGCTGGCATTCTTCCGGGCGTACATGGCTACAGCCCTACTTTATTGGTTTCTGTCACGCTGAAGTCTCACAGGATTGTCTTTTTTGGTGCAAAATTTCAAGTGTCCGATAATGAGTCCCCATAACAAGATGGCAAATGGGTGCAATTCCGTGATTGTGCGTTGGAAATCAAGCCCAGATTATCTTCATAGTGGGTGGATATCCACAGGGTTCCCGTTCTGGAGGGATTGTCAACTTCAGTTTGTTGGAAAGATGTGATTTCTTCAGGTGTGGTTCCTGATTTGCAGGCTATAGGGCTGAGAGATCCTGATAGTTTTCAGCGGGTGGTCTACATAGGAATGTTTTGGCCTGGCGAGATATCCTCAAGAACCACCCTCTGGTGGAACAGGTGATGGGTTGGATACAGAACAAGGTGGACATCCCTGATTTCTTGCGACCTTTTACAGGAATGTATAAGAAGACCACTTATTCCTCGGAATTTCTACCTCAAAAGCAGTTTGCTAACCATGGGTCGTGCCAACGTTTTACACAATTTATATCATGAGAAATTCTGAATCGTCTCTTGACAGGGGCTTTTAGAATATGGGGAGTAGTGGAGGTCGATGACCCCCCTTAACTTGTGCTACCTTTAACGGTGGAACCGACGAAGCCGAGGTTGTGTCTGGACGCGCGGTTTCTTAACTTGTGGCTTATGCCTTTCTCGTTAGATAAGTTAACCAATGTCCCCCGGTATGTCTACAAGTCGTCCTATATGACCAAGTGCGATGACAAGTCTGGTCAAGACCATGTACTCTTATCAGAGAATTCCCATGTTTACTTTGGATTTTCTTCTGGGGTTTGTGGTTTGTATGCACTACACTACTGTATGGTTGGAAGATCTCGTCATACATTTATCATTCAATTGGGCTAGCTGCAACGGGCTTCTTGAGGGATCCCTGTATATTGACGATCGTCTGAATGGGGAACTTTTGTCTCCAAGTGGTCCTTTGTCAGTACTCCCTCGAGACAGGTCAAGAGAGTATTGTTTGGATGTTGCAAAGTCAGCTCTCTTTGTGGTTCTTTCGGTGCTCGTTCAGTTGGGTTACACGATTGGCTTAAAGAAGTCCATTCTTTGGTCAAGTACGGCGGTGGAATACCTTGGTTGTATCATTGATTCTGAAAAGCAGTCCTTTTTAATCCCTCGCCGCAAGATCGAGTCTTTCGCATCTTTCAGAGAAACCATCCTTGCCTATAAGTCACAAATACCTCTCAGTACGATGCAGCGCTTTCAAGGGAAGTGCGTATCCTTGTTATTAGCAGTACCCGCAGCAAAACTCTTTATTAGGGAAACTAGCAAGGCTATTGCTTCAGCAGAGATGAGGGGTCTTGTGACCTTGAATGAGTTCCAAAGGGAAGAGGTGACCTATTGGCATTTCCTTGATGATTGGCGGCAGTCGCTCCCTTGGAGAGAAGAAAAACTTTATAGGATTTCTCTGTCTATGGATGCCTCTAACTATGGGGGTGCGTTATCTGTAACGTCTTCTCAGTCGTTCAGTCGTATTGCGTGACATATCCGGTCGTACCTTAGTTAATATACGGGACTTTGGTTAGCTCTCCTCGTGTTTTTTAGAAACCGAGATAGCATCGCTAGTGTTTTGTAGCTTCGCACGAAGCCCTTTCGTTTTCCCTACGGTTCATCACAGTCTTTGACAGTCGTTTTAGGAACCATTCTTACAGTCGTTTTAGAACCGTTCTAACAGCCGTTTCTGGATTCGTTACCTTGCAATTCAGACTGTAATTCCTCGCAAACCGTGGATGCTCGATTAAACAAATACTGTTTGGTTTGTCGGACTGATGAGTCGTAGTTCTGCATTCTCGCGTCCCCTTTCACACAGAAAGGCGGCCGCTACAGTCAAAGACTAGTGGACAGCCGAAAGAAGTTTTCGCCATGGAATCGAAGGAACAAGCAGATGAGCACGAAGACACTGGAATATGGTCATTGACATTCACTTCAAAAGAAGATGAACACGTTGCCGAACAGGTCAGTGCTAAAGAGATCTCAAGTTCGACACAGAATGAGCCAACCGCTTCGATTGGATCAGAGGTTAGTCCATGTCCTATGATTTTGTCTGAGCAGACTTTGCTTGATTCAAAAGAAGCTAGTATTTTGCCAAGCGATAAAGCCATAATTGAACACAATGCTGGTAAAACTAGACCCAGGACCCTCACGTCCAAAGGCAGGGAATATCAATGTGAGCTAAAGAGAAAGGCCGCGTTAGCCAACGATCGCGACCTGCTTGCAAAGCTAAGAAGTCTTGAAGATTTTATTCGTGTTTGTAAAAATCCTGATGAAATCAGAAAGGAAATCGCATTTATGGCTAAGGAGGTAGATGAAGTCCAACAATCTTTTGATGAGTGGATAGAGTTGTCGCTTGATACTAGTGAATCCCAGCGTGCCACAAACAAACAGTCACATATATATGACACTTGGAAAATAATTCACACTACTGCTGTACAAGAAATTAAACGCCTTGAAGATGATGCCCAGTCCGTTCACTCACGGAGGTCACAGCGATCAAGATTCTCTAGATCTACAAAATCGGGGTCTAGCAGAAGCTCATATAGAGAGACACTTGTTGCCTGTCGTGCTAAAAAGGCTGCTCTTCAAGAGAAACTTAAGTTTTCATCAGTCATTGCAGAACAAGAGAGCAAGCTTGAGCAGTTGAAGATCCAGAAGGAACTTGAAGAAATCACAGCCCAAGAAGCCGTCTACAAAGGAGCAGTGGATGAAGAGAATGATCTGGATGGTGAACAACTGCCTCTACTACCCACCACTGTGCACGATCCGATTGATGCCTTTCTTAGTAACAATCACGAAACTGGATTGACCTTCACATCTGAAGCTGCCATTGTACCACCTACCACACAAGAGACATGTGAAGAAGGCAATGTATTGATCACATCGTTGTCACCTGCTCCTTCTGTTGAGCCAATTTCACAGTCAGGATCCCCGTTCTCGCTTACCACACTACCAGTACCATCAGTTCAAGAAACCCAGAGACCGTTGAACCCATTCTCACCAGTGTACACTACAGCCAAGTTTAGTTCTGGAAGTCCCAGTCTCCCAGTCATACCAGCAATCTCTATAACAAAGTCAGAGTACCAACCCACTACGCCGACAGGCTTCTGTGGAAATCCTCCAGCATTCTTTCCATCAGCTGTAGCCACCTGTTCTCCAGTACCACAGAACTACACAGCCCAGATAACAGATGCACTTGCAAAGATCACCCAATTACAGCGACTGCCACAAGCGTCACCCAGCGTTTTTAAAGGCAGTGACTCAGACAAAACCAAGTTCTTCTTGTGGGAAAATGCCTTCGACAGTCTTATAGATTCTGCACCGGTGACAGCCAGGCAGAAATTACATCTCTTGTACCAGTACCTAGACGGTAAAGCTAAAACCATTGTGGAACAATTGCAATATTTAGTGGAGGATCCGGAAGAGTCTTATCGGGAAGCCCGCAAAATCCTCAAGGAACGCTTTGGCAACCGAGCCATAATCAGTACTGATTTTGAGAGGAAGTTGGCAACTTGGCCAAAAATTGGACCGAACGACGCGGTCAATTTGGAGGAGTTCAGCGACTTCCTGCAACAAGTGAAATTTGCAAGCAAACACATTGAAAGTCTCAAAGCTCTCAATTATCCCTCTCAAATTCAAGTTCTTGTGGAGAAACTACCTGGATGGTTCAAAGCAAAGTGGTCAGACAAAGTGTTAAAGTTTCAAAGGAAAAAAGGGAAAAGACGCCTTCCCATCATTTGAAGAGTTTGCCGAAGAGGTACGCTACCATGCAGAAAGGACAAACATCCCTCAAATCCAGCAGGGTCTAGGAACAACTGGTTCCACTACTCCCGGTAGAAACAAGACTTTGGGTCGCCAATCTGATCGTACTCGATCTTCAAATGTTGCTCTGACATCCGCATCACCTCCAGTGGATAACAGTGAGCCAACCCCTTTGTGTGAAGAATCACAAGTAGCAGCGACCCAAGCCCAGCAGCCAAGCTGTATGACTAGTCCAACAAGTAGCTCACCAAACGCTCAGAAAACAACTCCACCTGACTCTAGTACGTACTGCTTTTATCACAAGATGAAGTCTCATGCAACGAATGACTGTGAGCAGTTTCAAAAGCTCAGCTACGAAGAACGCAGAGATTTCTTAATGAGAAACAAGATCTGTTTTAAATGTGTAAGCTCCAACAAGCATGTCTCTAAAGACTGCAGTAAGAACAAGCTCGTGTGCAAGATCTGCCAACAGAAACACGCCACAGTATTGCATGATCCGGCCAGACATGTAAAGAAAGACACCACCAGCCAAGCTAATTCTGCGTGCTCTCAAGTTTGTGGAGGAAATCAGTCAGCATCGCTCCTGCGCACGAATAGTTCTTCTAGAAGTCTTCCACCAAGATAATCCTTCAGCTAAGGTACCCACCTATGCAGTACTGGACGACCAGTCGACAGATGTCTTTATCGCAGATTCCCTCCTCGAACAACTTGGGGTGCAAGGCCAAGAAGTGAACCTGGAAATAAATACGATTACAGGCGTAAACAGCGTGCGCACTCAGAAAGTCAATGGATTACACATCCAGGACATGGACAGTCTGCACAAGTCTATTAAGGTTCCATTTGCCTATTCACAAGAAAAAATTCCAGCCAGTCAAGAGGACATTGCAACGCCAGAAATAGCCCGGTCTTGGAAACATTTAGAACGAATTGCCCACCACATTCATCATCGTACTGACATTGAGATAGGATTGCTAATTGGCCGTAACATCCCGTCCGCTTTCCAGCCTCTGCGTATCATCTACGGCACAGATAATGAGCCTTGGGCTGAAGAGTACAAGTTTGGTTGGACAGTCATTGGTCCTGTGTGCCTCGACAAAAGAGAAGACAGTGCAAACTGTGCGACAGTTAACCGCATCACGATACAGCGAGAAAACCCACAGAACCTCTTCAACGTGCCAACCAGCAACAGTTCCAAAGAGGACTCTGTGGTATCATTTGCCACAAAGCACTATACCAAAGATATTACTTCGCTGCAGCAAGTTAGAGAGATGATGCAATTAGACTACAGTGAACTTCACTACACCCGAAGCATCCCAGGCACTGAAAAGAGTGAGTCCGTGGAAGACAAACGTTTCTGCAACACTCAAAACAGACAATGTGACTTTGCCAAACAATCGTGATCAATGTCTGAAAAGACTACTCGGAATCAAGCGGAAACTCCTTAAAAATAGCAAGACACTAAAACACTACACTGAGTTCATGCAGAAGATTTTTGACAAGAACCACGCCAGTCCCGTCCCACTAGAGGAGTTGAAGACCAGTGCTGGCAAAGTCTGGTACCTCCCTCATTTTGACATCTATCACCCTAAGAAACAAGACCAAATTTGCATAGTCTTCGATTGTAGTGCCGTTTTCCAAGATCAGTCTCTCAACAAACACCTCTTACAAGGACCTGATATGATGAATGGCCTTGTTGGGGTACTCTCAAGGTTCCGAAAAGAAGAAATAGCAGTAACATGTGACATTGAACAGATGTTCCACAGTTTTCATGTCAACCCAGAACACAGAGACTTTCTAAGATTTCTGTGGCTTAAAGATAATGATCTGAATGGACAAATTTGCGAATATCGGATGAACGTCCATCTCTTCGGAGCTGTCTCGTCACCCGGTGTCGCTAATTTTGGTCTCAGAGCCACAGCTGAAACTGGCCAAGAGCAATTTGGCCAGGCAGCGGCAGAGTTTCTACAACAAGACTTCTACGTTGACGATGGATTAAAGTCCTTCGCTACACCCGAAGATGCTATGGATGTCATCAGCAAGACTAAAGCCATGTGTTCAGCCGCCAGCTTACGCTTACACAAATTTGCTAGTAACAGTAAGGCCGTACTAGAAGCCATGCCTGCTGACGATCGCTCCAAAGACTTGAAGGATCTAGATCTTCGCCATGATGTCCTACCTGTCCAGCGCTCCCTGGGTACCTATTGGTGCATCGAAACTGATACCATCGGATTTCACATAGAGCTTAAAGATAAACCTCTTACCCGCAGAGGAATTCTTTCAACCGTGTGTTCGGTGTACGATCTGCTAGGCATAGTAGCACCAGTCATCTTAGTGGGAAAACAGCTACTTCAAGAACTATGCCATGACGGCATCGAATGGGATGATCCCGTACCAAGCCACGTTCACTCACAGTGGGAGAAATGGAGGTCCGAACTCCCCCTCCTGGAGAAAATTACGATTGCAAGATGTGTCAAGCCCCCGAGTTTTGGTGAGCCAGTCGTAACCGAGCTGCACAGTTTCTCTGATGCCAGTGACGTTGGCCTTGGTCAAGTAACCTACCTTCGCCTTGTAAACAACTTAAACCAAGTTCACGTCAGTTTCCTAATGGGGAAGGCTAGAGTAGCACCATTGAAACGAATGTCTACTCCACGTCGTGAACTCACTGCGGCAGTGATTTCTGTAAACGTTTCTTCCATGCTCAGCAGGGAGCTCAAATACGAAGATCCAGTTCAAGTTTTCTACACCGATTCATCTGTTGTTCTTGGTTACGTACGTAACGAAGCAAAGCATTTCCACACCTACGTTGGAAATCGCGTACACCACATCCGTGACAGATCAGAACCACAACAATGGCACTACGTCGCCAGTATGATCAACCCAGCTGACATCGCCTCCTGAGGCACAACTCCAAAGCAACTTTCAGAACATGAGTCATGGTTCAAAGGCCCAAGCTTCTTATGGGAGATCAATGTTACGATACCAAACTCAAATCCGCTACCCGATTTGGACCCTGAAGATGCAGAAGTCAGGAAAGAAAAATCTGTTTCGCTTATCTCAAACAGTCTCATACCAAGGGAAAGAGCCGAACTCCTTTCCAAAAGTCTTGGAACAGGAACGTTTCAAGCACTCATCATCCCAATCAGCAGTTCAACTGGAGACCTGTTTCAGGACCCCCTATGGTGAAAGAAATGTGCCTGGCAGAAGAAGTAATCTTGAAATCCGTTCAGTTTTGGAATTTCAACGAGGAGATCCAAGTACTACAAAACCTAAGTGGAGAGGATCACATGTTCCAGAACCGCCAGAATGCTCACACCAGAAACAAAAAGCTAAAGCAGACCAGCTCACTCTTTAGGCTAGACCCATTTCTCGATGAAAAGGGAGTACTCAGAGTAGGAGGTAGACTTCAGAAAGCAGCCTTAGCTTATCAAATTAAGCATCCAATCATCATTCCAAAGAAGAGCCACTTAACCGAGCTTCTTATTAGGCACTACCACAATCAAGAACATCATCATCAAGGTTGTGGTATGACCCACAATGCAGTAAGACAAGCCGGCTATTGGATTATCAGTGGACGCTCCTCCGTCTCGCAGCAACTCCGAAAGTGCATGATCTGTCCAAAGCTCCGCGGACCAGTGCAAGTCCAAAAGATGGCAAACCTCCTGGAAGAACGTATTACTCCCGCTGCACCGTTCACATATTCTGGTATGAACGCGTTTGGCCCCTGGTACATTAAAGAGGGCCGGAAGGTATTGAAACGCTGGGGACTAATTTTCACTTGTCTTTGTTCCCGAGCTATACACTTGGAGACGTTAAACTCGATGGAGACGGATGCCTTTATTAACGCACTCAGACGATTCATCAATCGAAGAGGCAAAGTTCGCGAACTGAGGTGCGATCACGGAACTAACTTTGTCGGGGGAAAAAATGAGCTCAGCACCGCCTGGAGAGAAATGAACACCGAACCCGTCAAGAATTTCCTCCTGAGCCAAGATTGTGACCTCATTGAGTTCAAGCTGAACGTGCCATGCACATCCCACATGGGTGGCATTTGGGAGCGACTTATTCGCACTGTCCGCTCAGTTCTCTCTGGCCTCTTGGATGATCACGCCCAGCAACTGGATCATGAGGCCCTTCGAACTCTGTTCACTGAAGCAGAAAACATCGTGAACAGCCGTCCGCTCACTATCGATAACCTATCAGATCCGCAGGCACCCGAGCCAATTACACCAAATCACCTGCTAACCTTCAAGACGAAAGTAGTCTTACCCCCTCCGGGTAACTTCTCACGACCTGATCTTTACTCAAGAAGAAGATGGCGCAGAATTCAGTACCTGTCAGACCAATTCTGGCACCGTTGGAAACAAGAGTATTGCCTGTTGCAACAGAAGCGGCAGAAATGGAACAATCACTACTAGGAGTATCTGTGTGAAAATCATGTAAAGAGTTTGTGAAAAACAGAAACCATGTGAAATAAAAGTTGGAAATACTACAGCAGAGATTCACATGCATGTGAAACTTATTCTGAAACTTTTTCTATACATGTTATTTTTTTCACACATGTGAAACCATTTTCCCTTGCATGTGAACTTCTTTAGTCCATTGAAATTTTTTTCACATGTATGAAACAATTTTGTAGTGCAGGTGAAATTTGTTCACACATGTGAAACAATTGAAATAATAACTGTTGTTACAGTTTATTACTTTATTGTATACAATCTACAATAGGTGTGACTCATTCTCACATTACAATGTAAAGACTGGGTTTAACAACAGATTTACTCCATAGTTTCCCTAATGTATCATACAGGAGATCACAGCCACCACAAATAATATTACAAGCCAAAAAGTAAAGTATTAAACTAACATGATGTGTCAGAATCTTAAATCATGCTGCTAATAAATAGAAACAATTCGAGCTCACGACACAACTTTTTTCCTTTTGCTGTTAAATTCTGCATAGTTAGTCTGCTCTGTGGAAGCAACGTGGAATCACTTTCAAAACATGACAATGTTTTTTTTTTACGGATTTCCCCCTTAAAACAGGGATTTTTACTGAAACTATCCTGGCATTTTTGAAACAGATAACAATAAATAAAGAAATTATAAGGGTAAAATGGTACCAAAGAACTTAGCTTCGAAATAACTAATCACTGATTCCTATCATAACCCTGATAATTACTGGCAATGTGGATATTAAGACTGCAACTGTTTATCTCCAGACTGTACTGTACATATATGCTTCCACCTTCTCATAAAAAAGGTCAATTATTTGCACCGTTGTAGTATTAAAATAGCGTGGGATAACTGTGTCTCTGCAAACGATGTCTGAATACTTTCCAGTTCGTAGAGTAGGCCTCTAAATCGTGTAAAAAAGCCGAGTTCTTTCGTGGAATTAGGACATGCCGAAAACGAGCGGCCATATTGAATTTTGATGCTGCTAGACCCTGGGAACGAGTCCTAAAACTCATGATGCAATGCCCTGATGCAATAGCTCTGAAACGCGCGGTTGATTTCAACGGTCAAACGACTACAGTAAAAAAGAGCGAAGACAATGTACTGTACTGTATACGTTCTTATAACCCAGGCAATGATGATTAAAAGCAACAACATGTGGATATTTTCGCTTTAGGAACAAATGTAAGTATAAAAAATCGCATGCCTTCTGGATTAGGACTTAAAAAGTGTTCTTGATGATAATTTCGTACTGCCATTAGCTCGATCTTGGCAATAGCAAATATGCTCCAGCCAGTTTTGATCTTACTTTGTCTTTCTTCTTGTCCATTTCAGCTTTAATGAGGTACAATCAAAACTTAAACCAAAAATAATTATAAGGTTCTCGTAGAACTTGATCTGAAATCATGTTTCTCTTATGAGCAATTACTTTTAACTTGCATGTAGCCTTTTAAGTGGTGAAACAGCTGAACAAAACCAGTGACAAAACTTATCTGATTTTTAATTTAATCACATGCTTCCTGGTGTTTTTGTTGTAGTTATTGAAGCACAGAAGCTTGAAGTATGCATTCACAAACAACTACATGGTTGAAAAGCTAAGTGAATTTCAATTCACAAACATGAGTGATGATGCTGTCAGTATTTCCATCACAATCTGCGAGATCCGACTAAAAATACACAGCAACCTTTGAGGGAAAAATTCCAACTTTGAATTTGAAGCCAAATCACATATATGTTAGTAAGATTAAATATGCATGTTGTATCAGAGAAACCTTTAAATTAGCAAATAAACTGAATCTTGAACAAAACAGTGACTGCAACTGTAATTGACTGGTAATCTTTTTGGCTGAATGTGCAAAGAGACTTCACAAATCACCTTGTGTAAAATCCAGGCTGCCCAGAAGTAAGATAAAAAGGCCCGTAATGTAGCCAATTAGTGCTTCCTATGACCAGTAGAATCCCTAGTTATATCTTGAGCATTCAATGTAAGTGAAATTATTTGTGTGAAAGAGGGAAGATCAAGATCAAATAAAACCAATTTTAAGCAGACTGTGGTTTCAACCCTGACTGTTTTTACTTTGCTGATCAACACCACCTCCGAGATACCACAAACTAAAATTTAGATGAGTGTAGCCTGGGCTAAACTTAATACCATTTGGATAATGCAGGAGAGAATAGAATAACCATGTTGAACTGTATCAATTACAGTACCGGTCAAATGTAAGTTGACAGTCACTCGAAACTCGAACGACTCGACTCGATCCTCGATCCTCGAAACTCGAATACTTCGAGTATCGAGTCTCGAGTCGAGTCGTTCGAGTTTCGAGTCGAGTTGATCGAGTTTCGAGTCGAGTAGTTCGAGTTTCGAGTCGAGGAGACAAAGAATTTAACGCTCGATTAATTTTCCAAATACATCGCGAAAGTGGCGTGACTTGCCGACGCGTGCGAAACAGAACTTTTCCTTGAAGTAAAAAAAAACTAAACGCGAGCAGAGTACTATAGAAACTTTGATAAACAATTAGTTGGTGAAAGAAAAAGAATTTTACTGTTTGAATGATCGATTTGTGTCAAATTTTACTGGCGATATAATTTTTTCGACAAGGTCTTTGGAACGCTTTGGAAATAATCATCTCGCAAGCGACTTGCCGACGCGTGCGAAACACAGAACTTTTCCTTGAAGTAAAAAATACCTAACCGTGAGCGGCGCACCATAGAAACTTTGATAAACATTTTTTTCGTCAAGCAAAGAGCATTTTACCGTTTGAATGAATGATCTGGGTCAAATATAACCGGAGATATAATTTTTTTGACGAGGACCGAACGCTAAATTCAGAAAATAAACATTTCGTAAATGACTTGCCGACACGTGCCGAAACACAGATCTTTCCTTGTAAAACATAAAGTTCACGTGCTAAAATAGGGACTTCAAGCGACTGTTTCAATTTTCTTCCCATTTTTGGTAGCTTAAGATCAAGCAAGTTTAAAAGACACGGTAGTTTGTTGGTGAATTTGCGAAGTGATCGAAAACTCGAAATATGATAGCTTTCATTCATCAGCATGACGTTTTAACAATATGCAAATTTTTGCCGTTCGCGTTACCCATAAAAATAAATATGCTTCATGTAAAGAAAACTCGTTTCTTTTCTCTGAAATAGCTATTTGCTGAGTAATTTCCTTCAAATATACGAGAATCAAGCAAGTTCACAGTTTGATCGAGTCGCAAACGAACGCAATCGGCGGAAATCACGTAAAAGCGTGGTCTTGCCAGGAGTTGTTTTGAACGTTATGCAAATTCAAACAATCATGGGGCTGTCAACAAGAGCCGAAAAGCCGTTCGCTAACGCAGGCGATGTTTAAGTTTATACATGCACTGTATCTTGATAAGTATTTTTTTTAAATACGACAGTTAGCTTGAAAATCCTTTGTATGTTATTTATATTTGCTAATTCGTACAACCGCAATAAAACATGGTAAATTTGCATACGGCAAAGCAAGTTGAAATTTGAGCTCGCTGGAATCGCGAATCGGAAAGAGCTAGAAATATCATTTCGCGCTGGCAGACGTTCTAATTTGGTTGACTCGTACGCGTGTTGTTTTTTTCTACGCAACGAATGCTTTAATTATGATTGTGATTCAAGGCTTCAACTCCACACTAACGATTCGGACGTTAATATGAAATACATGTACCCTTGCACGAATAAAGGAAGCCGCACGATGCTCGGTATTGATTTATCTATTGTTACGTATTCGAGAGATAAATCGTTTTCTCGAAAAATTCTTCGAGCGTCTCGAAACTCGAAACTCGAAACTCGAAACTCGAGCCTCGAAACTCGATTCTCGAAAGCATCGAGTATCGAGGATCGAGTTTCGAGTCGAGACTGTCAACTTACATTTGAACGGTACTGTACCTATTCACTGAGAATTTGCATGTGAAATTCAGGTGAAATTTGTGTGAAGAAGCATGTGAAATTGGATAGCTACTCACTGAGAATTTGCATGTGAAATTGTGTGAAGAAGCATATGAAATTGTATAGCTATTCACTGAGAATTTGCATGTGAAATTCAGGTGAAATTTGGGTGAAGAACCATGTGAAATTTTATAGCAAATCATTACTGATGAATTAACACGTGAAACAGCATGTGACATGCAGGTGAAAATGAGTGTGAAAGGTTTGACACACTTCTCACCCTTTTCACACATGTTTCACTACATAATTTCTCACACACGTGAAATTTGAGTATGAAATTCATGTGAAAAGTAGTGAAAAACATGTGAAGCAAATGTGAAAAACACACATAATTCACACATTTTTTCACATGATTTTTCACATACATACTCCCAGTAGTGAATGTTAGTCCTAACAGCAGAGTTGGTGATATCGTCCTTATTCGTTCTGAATCCTGTCCCAGAAACCAGTGGCCACTCGCTAGAGTAACGAAAGTCTACCCCAGTGACGATGGACTTGTTCGTAAGGTCCTTCTCCTAGTCACGCAGTCTGGAGAGAGGAAGTTTTTTGAAAGACCAATCCACAAGTTGATTTTAATTTACCGTCCCGATGAAGGTCAAAGTGACAGTTAATTCAGAATGTTGTTGGTGATCATTAATTACCGGAGTACGACCCCGTCGGGGAGCCTGAACTGATCCTCTACATAAGAGAGATTGACATTAATTGAACTTGTTTCGTTTAATGATTAGCTTGTTGTAACTTCATACATTCTTATGTATGAGGGGAGCCATGTAACGTCTTCTCAGTCGTTCAGTCGTATTGCGTGACATATCCCGTCGTACCTTAGTTAATATACGGGACTTTGGTTAGCTCTCCTCGTGTTTTTTAGAAACCGAGATAGCATCGCTAGTGTTTTGTAGCTTCGCACGAAGCCCTTTCGTTTTCCCTACGGTTCATCACAGTCTTTGACAGCCGTTTTAGGAACCATTCTTACAGCCGTTTTGGAACCGTTCTAACAGCCGTTTCTGGATTCGTTACCTTGCAATTCAGACTGTAATTCCTCGCAAACCGTGGATGCTCGATTAAACAAATACTGTTTGGTTTGTCGGACTGATGAGTCGTAGTTCTGCATTCTCGCGTCCCCTTTCACACAGAAAGGCGGCCACTACATTATCCATCAATTGTCTGGGGACCTGAAGATGGGCGATTACTGGAATGACGAACAGAAAGAGCTCTTTATTTCTTCTAAGGAGATGCTGGCATTGGTGCATGCCATAAGAGCACTACCTGAGGAAATCCGGGATGCTAGAGTTGATGCATGTATAGATAGTAAAGTGATGATTGGTGCCTGGGAGGGCCAAGGGGGCAAGACATCCTTCCAGTTGATGCGAGTTACGAAACAGCTTTTTCATGAGGTGTCCTCTCGCAACATTCAGCTTTCTTTACAATATGTGGAGTCCAACAAGAATAAAGCGGATGCTCCTTCATGACAGTTGTCTCGTACAGACTCTAAGCTATCCGTAGAGGCTTTCGTGGCAGTAGATCATGCATTTGGAGGGGTTACAGGCCACTCATTTGACCTGATGGCGCTTAATTCAAATGCAGTGATGGGGAAAGATGGAAAGCCCTTGCCGCACTTTACTCCTCATCAAAGTCCATGTTCTGCAGGTGTCAACCTTTTCTGTCAAGATCTGACAAGAATAACAGAGATGTCTAATCCGTATGTTTTTTCCCCCTTTCGGTTTTATTGGTCCAGTATTGAAGTTTTTGTTGCCATTCAAGATTCCATTCATGATAGTGGTCCCGGAGTTTATTCCACCACCATACTGGTGGCCAGAGTTGATGTCACACAGCATTCATACACATTGCCTGGGGAAAGGAGGGGATAAACATGTTCTTCTCAGCCCTTCAAAGTTTGGCTATGTGCCTGTTGTATGTTTAACGACTATGTGCGCCTGCCGAGTTGCTCGCTTCTCACAGCAGGGATCCTGCTTAGACGGTTTACTTTTCTCTGTCAGACTCTGCATCAAGTTCCCAGGTTATATACTCTTGCAGTAGCATGCCCAAACTGCAACTATCCAAATGATGAAACGTTTACATTTTGCCAACAATGTGGTTACCAAACAAAACCCATTCAAGAGAATTCTGTCAAGGAAAGGTTGTCGATTGACGAGACGGATATCGCTCAGAGACTTCAACATTTGTCACAACAGCGGTCATCTTCAAGATATGTTAGACAGAAGTCAGCCCTAGAGAGTGAGTTCGCTCATTTCCTCACCAGTTTAACGTCGGCAAAGTCCCTAGCCTCTGTTCTCCCTGAAGATGTGATAGCATTCCTGGTCTGGAAAGACCACGCAGAGAAAACTTAAGTCTACCAATCATCATTTCCTGCTCTATCCCATCCGGATTTATCTTGTGCATGCCCTAAACGTCTGGGGTTTGGGACGGTTGTTTCCATGATAGGCAAGCTCCGGACAATCCTTGCTGACAATGGGAGGGGTTCAGAATGGCACCCCCTGTTGTGGGTAGGAAACCTGGCAGCTTGTCGGTCAGTTAAAAAATATCTAGCTAATGTTAGGGAGGAACAGCTTAAAGCGAGAGTGACACCCCATCAAGCAGACTCAATTCTGGTAGGGGATTTGGCACTTATTTCCAAGCATATAGAGCATATGTTGTTACATTAGGCAAACTCAGCTATTCAGATCTTTGTTCACGCTAGAGACCAGGCTCTTTTTAAGGCGTTATTCTTTGCTGGTGACCGGGGCGTGGATTTATTGCTGACTAAGGTGTCCGACATCCTGCCTTTCACTGATAACTTGGGGTTTTCAATTTAATCACATTTGGACAAAATCTTTGAGGTCAGGGGACGCTAACGTGCTCGCTTTCAAACGTGGCTCCAACAAGACTCTCTGCCCTGTTCGAGGACTGGAAGTCTATGTTAGCGTTTGTAAATCAATAGGAATAACACTCACACCAGGTTTCCTTTTTGTCCAGTGACTAAGTCAAACACAGTAAGCTCATAGTCGTTAGGATCTTCGGCTGCTCAAGCAAGGCTGTCTTTTATACCTCCTCACTAAAGGGGCCGTTATCGGGCGAGCACTTAAATATTCATGGTTTTCGGTCCGGAGCTGCCGTGTCTCTTGCTCTTGAAGGTGTAAGCCTTCACGAAATTATGGATCACGTGGGATGGAAGACTAGCAAAACTGCCCTTCATTACATTAAGCTTAGACAAGTGGTTAACCCAGCGGGCGCAGCGGGCAAGACTCGCGAATTTGCCACAGGGAACAGGTGAATCATACAAACGTCTCAATAACTTGCAAGGTTTCACCCAGGCTTTCTCGTTCTAACCATAGAAACGTTGGATTGTTCTGACTTGTACTAGGCTAGTTTGGGACTTTATGAGTAACAAATGAGTTTAAATGTTATGTCCTTATTGTTAGGGGTTAGTATTTAGTATTGGGAAAAGAAACTGTAATTAGTTTTGGTGGTTGTTAAAGATTAATCATCATACAACGTTATAACAGTTCTGTTTGTGAGTCGTTTAACAGAATGGTGGTAGGCGTGGGGAAGGCCAGAGCGATTCTCCCACACCTTACTACCATCTCATGAATAACAATGGCCAGGAAAGAATAGAGTACTATGCTAAGTCATTAGCATAATGCTAATTATTCCCTGGGGATTATGTTAATGAGTATATAAGGAGGAACACATGTTTACTGATCACTCTACTCGAGGCCGCCAGACTTTTGGTTCTCGTTTGTCTCCCACCCTCCCACCCCCATCTAGAAGCCAGCTTTGAGTTGACAAAATCTCTTTTTCACCTGGCCTTGGCGTGTCCCAGGCCAGAGCGATTCCCCCACACCTTACTACCATCTCATGAATAATAATGGCCAGGGAAGAATAGAGTACCATGTCCTTTCTCGCATCTAATTAATATGCTCGAATTCCAAAAGTGATTTCTAGAACCTCGTGTACTCAATAACAGTCTATTTCATCTAGGTACTAGCAGACCTGGCCCCAGTTGTTCAAAGACTGGATAACTCTATCCGCCGGATAAATCGCTATCCAGTGGATAAGTATTGAAAAAACAAACTACGCTATCCACTGGATAGTGATTTATCCGGTGGATAGAGTTATCCACCTTTTGAACAACTGGGGCCTGTATGAAATAAGAAAGAGTTATTCCTTCTGTGGCGTTGTTCAAAAGTTTCTGTCATTTTGTCCATACTGTTTACAATAGAGAGGTTAAGCATGATGTTTACGTCAAATGGCAAACGGCAAAAATGAAACTTTTTCCGTCTGTCTTCAGCTCTCTGTACAGTAGAATCAAAATATTTGTATTTGCAGTACAGTGGAACCTCGATTTAACGAAGTCGCTTGGGACCGGCCAAATTTGTTCGTTAAATGGAGGGTTCGTTATATCGAAAACCTCGATATAACGAATTTGAGGGGAAATGACCAAAATGTTCGTTATATCGAGGTCATAGTTAATAATTAATTAGTAACACAGGTGACTTCTGTGGAAATACTATAATGCCAAAGTCTATGACAGATAATAAGCCGTTGACTGGAAGGTTGCTGTCTCTTTACCATATGGATTAAAGGATTTGCTGACTGTTGATCTGTTCAGCGTTTGTCTTCTGTCGCGTGTTGACATTGTAATTCGTTATATCGAAGTAACTTTTACGTTTGGGCTTCCGGATTATGTTTGTTATATCGAGGACTTCGTTAAATAGAGGTTCATTAAATCGAGGTTCCACTGTAAATAGTTAGAGACACTTTTTCAAGGATTACAAGAAAAGGATAGAAAATCAATCTTTTTCATAAAATTGTTAAGTGGTCAAAAGAGATTTATCGTTTTAGATAAATTCTGATTGATTATTATAACAAAATAAAATTATTCCAGAATAACTGACTCCAACAAATACAGACTACTTCATGCATCACGGGCTCGATATTTTCAAATACTTGTCTTCCGGGGTTGGTAAAAGCTTACAAAGTGCCAGTCAAAATTATAAATAAACATTTACCTTAAGCCTTGTAGGCTGCTGGAAGTCACCTTAAAAGTTCTTTTTGATCCTCTCAGAGCACGAAAAAACCTCAACTTTCTTTCACGTTTCGCTCGAAATTTGTGCAAACGTTTGTTTGTTGTTGTTATTTGTCATTGTCAAGTGAGTTTTTTTCTTTTTTTCCATTATTATATATTATTTTAACTTTAATCGTTTATAATGGTTTCTTCATTGCCCGAATTTTGAGCGTTTTGCCAGAAAATTTCATAGGCCAATGCTCCTGTCCTTCACTTTTATCTTGTTTGACCCTCGCTGGTTTATTGATCGTTTTAATACACTTTTAGGATGCAAAGAAGGAAGTCATTGAACTTTCCAGTGACAAAGGCAAATTAGTGTCGAAGAGGGTACCGTATTTACTCGTGTATAAGTCGAACTCGTGTATAAGTCGACCCCTCATTTTCCAGGTCAAAAATCAGATTTTTCATCATTTATGGTTAAAGAAATAAATTCAGACCAATAGAAATTTCCCAAAACGTCAATCTTTTCTTCCTGAGAATGTATTGAAAACACGGTGAATTAAAAAAAGCAGAGGTGTAATCATACGCAGTGAAGTTTGATCAAGACTTGTTTAATCACGATTTAACCACATACGAGCTCTTCGATTTACTAGCGAAGTATTTTACGATATTTGGAAGTAAATCGCATTGCATTTAACTAACCTTGATCTCGATGTTGAGTTTAAAAGGAGATTTAGATAAGAAGACCGAAGGAACACCAAAGAGCTTCGAAAGATCGCTCAATAAAAACACTGCCATCTTGGAAAGCTTGGTAACCAAACTACGAATTTGAGGAGTACTGAAAACTAAGATAACTCCACGTGCTTTCTGAACTTTGCCAGGTCACTAAGCCACGGTAATCGTTCAGTGAAAATGAAAGTTCAGCACCGTAAACAGCAGCGAAGCCCTAAGAGAAATGTCTGCTCCACAGATAAAAAGGCACATTTAGAAATCATCTCTAGTAGGTTTACGTTTAAAGCATTTAACTTTTATTATTTCACACTTTTTTGTTGACGAAGAATGTGCCGAAAACTAAGAAACTCGACCACAATTAGAACTGGTTTTGTAAACGCACTTCAGACAATTGTTATGTTAATTTCTTGGACTGCTTTGTCAGGTCTATGTGTATGACTCGTGTATAAGTCGAGGGCGATTTTTTGGGCTGATTTTTTGGTCGTAAAAGGTCGACTTATACACGAGTAAATACAGTAAGTGCAATATCTAAAATTAGTATATACTAAAACAGTGGATAGTGTTAAACCCATGTGCTGAGTGGCTAGATAAACTCTGAATATCCTGTGCTATTTACCTCCAAGCAACTCAAGAGCAAATGGCATCCTGCTTTGAAGCCGTGACAAGAGAAGAAATCATCCAAATTAATTTTTTGTGGTGTATATTATCTCACTGTCTTAGTTTATGCACCAGTCAATGTAAATCCCCGGTCCCCCCAACCCGGGCAATGCGGGGACTTTAGCGGGGACAAAGTTAACGTTTGACAATCAACAGTGCCCCGGTACACGGGGTTTTGGATGAGATTTGCTTCTTCGGTATCCGGACCGGGGAATATTTTTTGCAGGAGGAGTGGAGTCTCTCGTAAGAGACTGGGACCGACCTAGAAGACTACAAAATGGCGGAAAGAAACGTGAGTAATCTGTTGACATTCGAAATCTTGTTTTATCCTTATTTCGTGCTTGCCATCCTTCTCTTAATTGCCAAAAATATAACTTACGAAAGTAACACGATTGTTTTTATGTAAATCCTTTCGGTATTTCCGGCCTTCGATGTGGGCTTTTTATAAATATGTATGAGTCTGGTTGCCATGTGATCTGCCGTTCTCTGTTTTTATTTGCTTGGTTGATCATGCATTCACACAAAACTGATGACAAATACCTTATACTTTTTACTGCAGGCCCTCGTAGAGTTTGGTGAAAGTAAAAAAATCCTTCCAGTAGCTGGAATAACTCTCAGCGAGGCTTTACCACCAATACAACATGCATTTGATATACCGGTAGGATGTGACATTTTGGTGCAGCAATACGATCGCGAATGGGACGATTTTATCGATTTAGAGACTACTGTAGTTATAAACAACAGAGCAAAGCTTCGGTTGCTGAAAAAGGTATTAAGACTGTTATGAATTGTTTTGCTTTTATACATCACTGAGCTTTATAATATATGAAACCTTTTGTATTTAATATATTTCCATTTTGAACTTTTTACAGGAAGGCCGTTCTGAAGATAGTAGCTTATTAATATGCACCAGTCAATGTAAACCCCCGCAAGAAACAGGTCGGTTATTATTCAAATCAATATGGATTCAATTATATTTAATATCTTAAACATTTGTTTTATAATTTTGCCTATATATAAATTCCTATTAAAAGTAGGAGGAGGTATTTGGTTCTTTATAATTTGTTTAATACTTGACTTGTTGATTTTTTTTTCTGTAGGTCTTAAAGTGCTTTCTTCCAATTTTGCTGGTGAAACATCTGACAAAGGTAGAGATATATAAAAAAAATTGATATCCATCTGGCCCCAGGTGGATGTTAAAATTTATAGCCATGCTGAATAATTATCTATCCACCCAATTATGTATTTCCTATCTACAAACACTTTATATCAACTGGATTGGAACAGGTGATCTGAAGCCTGTTTTATAAAATAAGGCTCAAGGGATGTAAAACTCTGTTAATAATAATAGAATTGGGGGTTTTCTTTTTTGTCACAAACCTACATGTACATTGGGGTGGGGGGGGGGGAGCTTAGTAATATTTTACTACTTTTCATGACTTTTCTGTGTAAACCTGAAAGTTGCTTTTTAATAGGTGCACTTTCAAAACAAAGAACAACAACCAGCAACGTTGTTTCCGAGAGTGGTATGTACACATTAAAATTAGAGAAATATTATTTAGTAAGTAGTAGTAAAAATACGAGCTGGAGATCTGTATGGGCGTTTACTATTGTGAGCCAAAGGCGAGCCACTGTGAATGCCCATACAGATCGTACACAAATATTTCATCGTACTTGTGAAGTGAAACAATGAGTAGAGATCTGTATGGAAAGTTAATGAATACTAATCAGCTGAGCAGATGTTTGTATCAAAAGTTAATTCTACTGTTAAATAATCATCAACCAAGTTGATTTGTATTGGGGTTTACTCAAATGACTCAAATACTGCCTACATTGTATTTATTGGACATAACTGTTATGAATTTCACAAGTTTAGATACAGTTTGCAAATTTTGAAATGTTTATAGTGATCGATGTGTTGTAGTTCTCGTGCAAAGATGTAATCTTGTTATTATATATTGTTTTATAGGTAGCCAAAGAACAATATGCATCCAGGGGAGTCAGCTATCACTTGGTCCTGCCGCAAAGGTGCGAAACAATGGAACCATGACTTAATGCCTTTTACCATTCTTTGGTATTACTGTAGTTGAATGCAGTGGCATACATACTTATTTTGGATAATTTGGGTTGAGAAAAATTTGTTTTAAAAGTGGTTTGAAGTATACAATCAGGGTACATAATCAATGGTGATATGAAATGAGCCTTAGTTTGGCCACCAGCATATGTCCCTCATTTATTTATCACAATTCTCCTGCCGTGTTAGAAAAATAGTAATGTTTATGGTTTATGTACATTGCAGATTCAAAGCAATTCTACAGTTGAAGTCACATTACAAATAGATCCTGAAAAGCTGAGAGAGGAAAGTGCAATTTACAAGAATCTAGAACCTGGTTGTTTCTTGTATGCGTACCGTAAATCATTAAATGAGGCTGCTTATGAGCTGGCTGTTGAAAATCCACGTTTAGTATCTAAAAAGGGAGAATTGCAAGAATTGGCAAAGAAGAAAGTTGATAGTGATGGTTATCTGTATAAAAAGAAAAAGTCCAGGGGAGTTGATTTATCCCCCAATGAGCTGCTTCCCGTGCCATCTAAAGTAACTCCATCCTTGCGCTCAAAAAGGATCAGTGAAGTAGAAGAAGACCTGAAAGAAATAAAAATGGAAATGACTTTGATCGAAAGATCAAGAGTTAAAGCTAGAAATGTTGACAATGATGAAAGAGCAAGGCGCCTAACCCAAGAGATGACCCCATTGAGAGAAAGAAAGCGAAAATTAGAAGACGAGCTTACATTATTGCAGAAAAAGGAAGCAAAGTCACTCCTGCAGAAGAAAAAGAGAGATAACAAAGAGCAAAGTAAAGAAGAGGGTCAACCACAAGCCAGTCCACAAATCACAATTGACAAGTTGCTGAGTAGAAAAGCAAAAGAAGACTTGCAACAGAAAGACGGCAGTGACAAGGTAGAAGCTTCAAGTGAATGTGATGTAACTGACGTTGATCGTGCTGTTCAAGCCCAAGGCGCAGATAAGTCAAGTCCTGAATCCCAAAACGAACAGTCCGACTTGCCACAACAGAAAAGCTGCCAAGAAAATAATTTTTTATAGATGAAAGCGGTAGGCCAAAGGATGAGACATTCAAACACTATCAAAGACAAACAAGGAACAATTTGAGTGACAATTTTAAAGAGGAAAGTGGACTTTACATATCCCAATTAAATGGCATTTCTCTGGATCAGTTCATTTCTTTTAGATCTGAGTTGTGTCGTAACAGTCACAGAAGTGACTGCAAAGAATGTTCTTTGTTGATAAACGTTGCTGTTGATATTTTGCATGGTGGAGTATGTGAAGTTTCCAAACTGTATAAAAAACATTTTACCTCAACCTACCGCTCATCAAATGCCGTACGACGATTCATGCAGCTGCCAGTTGTGGTTTTTAGAGTTGGTCAGAAAATTGGCATGCAAAAATTGTATGTTGTTGAGAAGGAACAGGGTATCGATTACAAAAAGGTAGCCACCTTGATTGAGAAGTTTACATTGCAGCCGAACTTGGAAGTTGGAGGAATTGGAAGAGATACTTTACTTGCTCTGTGTAAGTTAGCGTCAACAGAGAGTGACAGGAAACTTATAAAATTTGCTGCGTGTGAAGCAAGTAACTGTTCAAACAAAAAAGCTGAAAACAGGTTTGGCATACAAAATATCTCCAAGTTAAAGGAAGAAGTAAAGAATGCTTTAGAAATATCACAAAATATAAGAAAGGAAGTTGCAGACCTTGCTATGGTAAGAGAGAAATCCGTTCTTCGTTGTCTTGGTTTGTATGAGCCCTGTGAGAGTGATTCAAGTGACAGTGACGTTGAGTGCGAAGCAGAAACTTTAGGAAAATCTGAAGATGAAATTCAATGGGTCAGTGATAATGAAAGCAACAGTGAGTTAGACTTAACTGATGAAGTTTTGAGAGAGGCTGAAGAATCTGAAATGTCACTCAATGAAGACCCAAGTAAAAACAACAAACCAGAAAAAAGTGCTAGACAGAAGCACATGGACCCAGATGAAGGACTGAATAAACAACCCCACATATTTGCTCCAAACCATGACCATTTAATGCTTATGCTTAGAGACAATCAGTTGAATTGGTTTGCATTTGTCGAAGAGTTGAGACTCTTGATGCGGCAGTACACTAGTGAAGTTGTCAACCAAGTTCTTCTTGATTTCAGTGAAAATCTGTTGTCAATGGACTTAGATGATGATGAGCATGAGCGTGTGGAAATATCAAGACAGGCATATTTAAATAGTGAGAGGGTAGCTGTTGAAAATGAAACGGGGTTAACCGACTCAGAAAGTGATGACCCGGAGGACTGGGTGGGCCTTAATTTGCAGTCTGAAAAAGGTAAACAAGTTTTGTTAAAGCAGCGAGAAATCATCAAGAGAATGGCCAAGAGAAAGGAGGCAAAAGAAATTGCTGAAATGAATCTTCTGAAGCGGAAAGTACCTAACAGGGTGGGTTCAATATTACGAAGGTTCCCCAACATTGGAAAAGACATTGAAGAGTTTGTGTCCAGTAAGAGGTGTGGGGCAGATTCATGGCGAAGAACTGGAGTGACAACCTTCGATGGGAACAGAAAAAGAGGCCCAAAAGCATCATTTCGTTCAATTCAAGAACATTTACAAACAAAATACGACGCCAAGATTGGGTATGGCACAATTGTACAGCTATGTGTTGTACGCAACAAACGAAAGTTATCATCGAAGAGGTACAAGGGTGTGGCAAAGGTAACGTGTCGCCGAGCAAGAAAGGGCTTCAATTTAAAATTTAACCCAGATGCACATTACAGCTGTGCCATGTACAAGATTCTTGACAAATTGCAGTTAACTGATGGGCATGACAAGCTACTATTAAATAGAGACGACCAAGCAGGGTTTCGACTTGACACAACCTATACACACTGCCAGCACAAAGGACTGTATTCTGAAGCTCAAGAGGTCACAACGCGTACAGATTTTGTGAATAAGTACTCCTCTGTGCTACAAACGTCCTCGTATCTCTTTATGGAAACTCTTACAAATGAAGAAAGAGCTGCTGGTTTGGTGAAGGACCATTTTTCCTTTAAAAAGAACCCATCGCAACATGCTGCTGATTTCAAGTTTCTTAAAGCAACACAAGAGTTTAAAGATTACGTATCTGGGAAGCCTGTTGATTGCATCCGGGTTGATGGTGCCACTGATGAGCGACCTTCTATTCAAGAGGTTCAGTTTCTTTGGACAGAGGTTCATCTAGTTGAAGAGAAGATATGTACTTGTCTTACAGCACGAAACAGTGGAGGAAGTTTCTTAAACCGAGTTGAGTTGGTTAATGGTTGCATTGCAAGGGCACATAGTAATGCCTTCATCCCCTCCACACTGAATGGATCGAATTTCAACAAAGATGGCCTGAATGAAGAAAAACTGAAAGAAAATTTGGAAGCAGCCACAGAAGTATATATTGATAGGGTACAAGATGCACCATTCGGAAATACAACTATCAAGTTTTTCAAGGGTGCTCATGATGAGAATGCCAGATATTTACAGGAGAGAAGAGAAAAATTGTTAATTTTTTTACATGGTTCTAAAAAAGCAAAGCAAGAACTACAAAAGACAGAACCAGTACTTTACAAGTATTTTGAAGAGATATGGCAAGTTAGGAACAATCACTTAGTTAAAGGGCTTCCAGAACAGTATGTGTTCTTTCTATACGCGTGCTACAAGCCTAACTGCTTTCACCCAGTGTGCAAAAAAGGCATCCCTCCTACAGAACCAAAGTGGTATGATGGTGGTCCCACTCTTCGTTGTCTACCAATGCCTATGAAGGACCCAAACCGGCCTTGGGGTGGGCACTGCAAAGACTGTGAGAGCTGTGCGGGGCACTACTTGTCAGCTGAGGATTCCATTGCCTCTTTGACTACAAATGCAACCAGAGACAGTGTCATGGAACCCCCTTCTGTTGTGTTGAAAAGAGAGTTTTCTAAACTTACCAAAACAGTGGATGCAGATAACATAAGTGATGTTGAAATTACAAGGTGTGCCAAGGAAACTTTATTGACTTCAAAGGAAGTGAAAATGTGGTTTAGTCACCTGGCGGAAGTAAGTAAACGCAGGAAGATGGGAGCAAAAAAGGCTGCAGCAACACGACAAGCAAAAAATGGTAATTATATAATTTGAATTATAGTATCTACGAACTGAAATGTTCCTTTTAGATACTAGTGTTGGGGTCAATTTCAAAACCCTTTTACAAGTGTGATTTACAAGTGTAGCCATTGTTTCAGAGGTTGAAAACAATAGCTATACTTGTAAATTACAGGTGTAAAAGTTTTATTAAATTGATCAATGGACATTGTAATTTTTTCCCTTGCATTGCAGCAGCACAGCAGAAAACAACTGGATTTTGTCCCTGTGGCCAATCCGATGATGACTTCATGATCGCATGTGATCATGAAAAGTGCAAGTATCAGTGGTTTCATTATGTTTGTGTGGCTCTTGATGTTATTCCTGATGGTGACTGGTATTGCCCTGAATGTGCTGGTAGGCAGATACTTGCTCATGCTTTTTCAGTATCTTTAGGTAGACGTGCAGGCACTGTTAACAGGGAAAGGGGAGGGTGGGAAAACACTACCCAATTTTAAGGTCAATTTTTGTTTTGTCTTGCAAATTCAATCCAGTCTCAATAGAAGTGGCGAATATGCAAACAAACACAGTGACCATGTACATTAACAGAGCTGCTTTTCACAGTGTTAATATAAATTTTAATCTTTTGTCATAGGTGGCGAAGTTCCCTGGAAGAGACAATGAAACGCTGCATGAGAGATATCAAATGAAAGTCTGTTTATTTTTGTGACCAAACGCTGCATGAGAGATATCAAATAAAAGTCTGTTTATTTTTGTGACCAAACGCTGCATGAGAGATATCAAATAAAAGTCTGTTTATTGTTGTGACCAAGTTGACTATCTTTTGAGTGTTTTTGCCGTGGCCATCATGAAGGAGTATAAAACAACGCAATGATTTTCCTTTGGGAAAAAAAGTTTAAGTTTTGTGCAAATGTTTTTTTTTCATGTTTTACTCCTGCAACATGGTTGCAGCGAGAACACTCCATATGACTTTTTTAAACGTAAACTTTCCCTGGTAGGCGGGGACAATCGAGGGCATTTGCATGAAAATATTGCCCCGGGGGCGGGAACATTTACTTACTTTCTCCAGCCTATTAGTCCAAGTCCCCGCCTTTGCCCGGGTTGGGGGGACCGGGGATTTACATTGACTGGTGCATTATACTAAAACAACTATTCACCTAAGTGGAGGTGGCTATCGGTGGATATTAACATCACCGCTTCGCGGCTGGGTAAATCTCCACCGCTAGCCACCTCCACTTAGGTGAACAGTTGTTAACTATTAGGTCATATTTTTTTTCTTGGGTCATTTTTTGGTTATTTAAAACACTTCGATCCATGTGACAGGTAGTATACTTGTAGGATAATTCACTGTCTCATGCCAGTAATGTTTTTCTGTCAGGACACAAAGGGGTCTGTCTAACTCATTTCAAGCGACAATGATAGCCCGGGATCAAACAAGGTAAAGTTCAGTTTCTTACATCAGGGACCTTTCCTCTAAGGTTTTAGATAGCTACACCTTTCCAGCGACGACAGTGAGCTGGGATCAAAGGTAGTGGTACAGCTCTATGTAACATTATCTCTTCACTTATGTTTCCGTTCTATTAAGGAACGAAGAGATCACTTTATATTGAATAAAAAGCCGTTTACTGGCTCTACAAGATGACTAAATTTTCGTTGCACATGACCACATTAGGTTGTCGTTTTGGATCAGCCATCTTGGATTTAATTATTTCCTTATAACATGGGAAAATAAGGGAAATAAACGCAGACACAAGGCAGAAAGTTAAAGAATGTAAACATATACTAATTTTGCAATTGAGTGTTACGAAAATGTGAAAATGGAAAATTATATTAAAAATGATGAGTTTTGTCATTGTGCAGTTGCCATGGAAACGTGACATGGACACGCAACAGACATATAAAAAAGTAATCCGAGGAGAGAATGAACAGCTACTTACAGTTTCAGCATCAGAGACTACGGTAGGGGGTGTGGAAAGCCACCATGACAGCCTTTCAGGAGGTCCGGGCCTCTAGCTAGGGAACTAACGAAATCAAGAGAATAGAAATATCCGTTCGCAGACCATTTGCATATTAATTCCTATAGTGTCAGTGTTCGGATTGTGTACTGTTCTACCTTCTAATTCAAACATATTATCATTATAGCTGCAGCATAAGAAAATGAATACCTTAAGTCACTTATACTTCCTTCTGCCTGGAAAAATAGTAGTATAGACCATCTCAACGGTCCGTAGCCAATCAGAGCGCAGTACACATCATTAGCATTTCATTAATTTTGCTCTCGACCACTCACAGAGAATTATTTCAATCATGTGACTAAATCTGTGACGTAGGTTTTTTCGAGTACTGTTATGCAAATGAGCCCTAACCCAGCCACGTTGATGGAGATTCTAACCCTAACTTATTGACATAATAACCCTAAGCCATGATGTCACTCCTGACACCATGTGACCCAACCTTTAACCCTAAGAGGGCACCAAGCCCTAGTTGGCTTAGTACCCCTAGTTACTCCCCTAATAGATGGAATGCCTCATATATTGAACATGGCGTGGAACTCTCACCCATGTGGGACAAGATACCCTGTCCCTTAATGTCGAAAGGGCACATAACGCGCTGCGCACTAACTTCTAAGTGGTCAAAACGTAATACAAGGGGTCATGAATTGTCTCTGCACTGGTGTGGGACATTCCTTGCCCTAAAATAGGTCATCAAGCATGCGCAGTAAAACAAATACACATTTTTACTGTTAAACACATTTTTCACTGAAAAAAATTATAAATGGATAAAAAAAATCATAATTTACAGATATTTTATTGTCCGCACTTTAAGTTATGATATCGGGGTGCTGGATACTTTGTGCGAAAGCTTAAGTTTTAATGAAAATTTCCTCATGGGGAATGACAAAAGTAGACTTGAAAGAAACGAAATTTGATACGGTCAATTAGAAAATAAAGCTCTGGCGGGGTATTGAACAAAAACATGTTATAAATAGTGAAACGATACATGGGATATAACTGAACATTTAAAGGGCTATATACATCTGCGTGCAAATACAACACGGTTTGTTACCTAGAATAGTGCCGTAATACATGCCATCTAAAAAATGATGTAACAGATTATAAAATATAAACCAGTTTACAGGATTAACTGGATACGGCACAATGTTCCATGATGTCGTTAGTGAATTATGAGTTTCAAAAGGTCTGCCCTGGTCTCTAGATTCCCACAACCTTTCTTCGGACAGGACAACTCTCTGTTCTATTGTCGGTGCTGAAAAAACATTACAAATAATAAGGGCTGTCAGCAGGGTACCAAGAGGATTCACCAAAAGAATGCACATGTATTGCGGTCACAGTTATGCAAGTTTGTGATTGGTCGTGATGAAATAAAAAACAAAAACGTATTCCGTTCACTAGTTCTAAAACTGTTTCAGGTATGTTCATTAAAAACAATTCATAAACGCTATGTCATACTAGTGTTGTCACAGGTGTCGGTAAAACCACAAAGCCGTGCAAATACATTGTTTCTCCGGGTTCTTCGTGGATAAAATCCTCAATGTTTGACAGATACTCAAGCAAATAAATATCAGGAATGTCAAACGGTAAACTGTTCCACAGAGGTGACACACGACGATGAGGATTCGGCAAACCGTAGAGTCTGTAACGGCCTATTTCATCAAAAACTGTGTGCTGTAAATGAAGCATGTAAACTGTTGCACCTGGTCCAAACAAGGAATTTTCTGGCCTCTCTTCGTCCAAAGGCAAAGTTCTCGTATTTTGTGGCGTTTTGTCCTGACGGCAATTTCCGCAGATGGAGGTACGTTTCAGCATTTCTTCTAGGCAACAGCTGTGCATCAAAACTCGGCAGCAGTCTGTCCTTCTTAGACGTGGCAGCTGGTCAATGTGAAATTTGTCCTGGCATATAAATCAAGCTCCTAGGCTGTCTTCTTCAGGAGATAGGTTTTGCAAGCAACCAGAGCGGTGAAGTGAAGCTATAATTGTTTAAAGAGCGAGTGAGAACAGCGCATAAAATGCTTAGTGCAAGTGACAAGAATGAAATCTTGCATGCTTATATATGAATGAAATGGATCGAGTTCCCTCAGCAGTCTACATACACATGTGCTGGTACTTGTATATATTAAGTTGTGTTTCTTTACCGAAACTAATTGTTTTTTTTGCACACGTCTAACGGATTTTAAATTTTAAAAACCAGCCAGACAATTACTGTAAGATGTTTACTAACTCATTCTCGAAAAATAATCGACTTACATTGTTTGGAAGCGAACGAAAATCGACAAAAACCACCCAAAATTTAACTTAGGATCAAAGTGTATGTAAATTTTTCTTCAAAAATTCCCAAGGGAGGGTTGTATTTTCTTTTACCAAACTATCTGGTTTTTTGCATGCGACTAATGGATTTTAAAAATTTAAAAACTAGTTAGATCATTATTGTGTGATGTTTACTAAATCTTTCTCGAAAAAGAATTGACTTATGTTGTTTGGAAGCGAAAGAAAATCGTCAAAAACCACTCCAAATTTCACTAGGATCGAACTTAATTTTACTTAAACAAAAGAGAGTTACTTAGCGTGTCTGCATAACCACTGCATGTTCAAGTTGTGTTTCTGTACCGAAACTAATTAGGTTTTTTGCACACGTCTAATAGATTGTAAATTTTAAAAACCAGTCAAATGATTACTGTGTGATGTTTACTAACATGTTTTTGAGAAAGAATCAACAAATATTGTTAAGAAGCGAACAAAATTCGACAAAAACCACTCAAAATTTTACGTAGGATATAAGTGTTAATTTTCTTTGGACAAAAGACTTACTCAGACAGAGGTATGTTTCATGAGAGGGACGTACCATGGCCTTAAAAAGAATGCACACGCTTTTATCACTCACGGTCACTTCATCGCTCCTGACTTCACTTTTCAGTGCCTTTTAACGCTTACACTTAAAACCTTAAGAGAACAATGGCTTTCAAACGGCTCCGAGAAGAGAATCTGGTACATGTTGCATTTCAAGTCGCTTTCATTTGTAAATCCATACGCTTTTATCGAAGCGTTCAATTTGTGATCTTGCAGAACTTAATCAAACTTTTCTTTTGCTCGTAGATTGATGCCGAACCATCCAGAACCGAAGAACCCCAGGGTCCGAATGATGTTATCACCGAAGCACACATGGAGCTTGATCAGGTGAGTTTATGGCATTATTTACCTGTCGAAATTCAAGATCTTATAGTTACGATTGCTAGAAAAAGAGTGCGCTTGCAATCGACAGGAACTGAATAAAGAAGTAAAACTGTATATGCATGTATATCCACACGCTTTCATTTAAGTGTTCAATTTGTGATCTTGCTGAACTTAAAACTTTTTTTTTGCGAGCGGGCAAAGATCTTATGTGACCAGTATTTTTTAGGAATTGATTTCTTTTTACTGCAAACAAATTATTTTTCTACGATGCGTGTTAGAAAGGACAGGTCAATGATGGGAAGTTTTATTTTTATTTTAGAGTTACATGGATGTATTACCTAAAGAGATTCAAGAGCATATCCTTTCTCTCACCATGTGGCAGCAAATTCGAGAGAGATGAAAAGTTTTTGGACCGCTTCATAAAGAACTGTTTGAGTATGTAACATTGAAAAACGCGAGGGGTCGAAGGGACATTAGAGTGGTCGCACTGCCTGTTTATGAATGGAATTTAACCAACGCGATTTATACTCTTAAAGAAAAGATTCAAGTGCATAATGACGATCTGTTTATTTACGGGTATTTTTGGAGCCGCACTTTAAAAGATGGAGTACTGTTCGGTTTTAATTATCAAGAAGTTATAGAAGAGGTCCTGAGAGATTATACTTAATTTTTGTGTTTTAGAGCTATTGGGATATTTTGCCGAAGGAGATCAAGCAATACATACTAACATTAAAACATCGCCAAGAAATGTATGATGTAATTATGCACCCCTTGAAACAAACCTCTAAATCGTGAAATTAAAAATTATGGTCTTGTCATGAATGAAATTCAGTATAAACGAAGTTTACCCCATATCAAAACTGTAACGTTAAAAAATGTTTTTTTTAGGAGGAGAAACAGATCGAAATATCGCGAACCAGAATTTTTCTGTCCTTTTTATTCAAAGCGTGGACCATATTAGTATTATCATGTTAACATCTGTGAAGTGTATATTGACCAAAATTTATATTCTCATACTTATAACACAATAGGCCCTTTGCAGCTAAGCCATCACGTGACCTACTTTTCATAAAATTATGGGCTATAGCTTAACAAATGCCAGAAATGGAAAAAGCATGTCGAGAAAATCAAAATGGCCAAATTTGAGGCCCCCATGATTAAAAGATGAGATTTTATGACAGTCTGAAGTTTAAAAGAATTAGAAGATTTGTATGGAAAATGTTGCTGGAGAGCAAGACCTTGCTCTCCAGCAACATTTCCCATACAAAACTTCTAAATTTTCCGAAAATTCAAACTGTCGTATAAACTTACTCTTTCATTCCAGTGGGCTCAAACTTGGCCATTTTGGTATTTTCGATGCGCTCTTTCCATTTCTGGCATTCTTTAAGTTATAGCCCATAATATAAAAATTTTCTAGGAAAAATTTGGTCACGTGACCCCAGCTGCAAAGGGCCTATTCTTGGTAATAGTTTTGAAGAAGCCATAGCAAAAATGAATTCTGAATGGAATCCATTTTTACATGTTTTGTCAAGGTTGTAGTAAAATGATTTCTTTTTAATTTACACAGTTATGGAATCCTGATGCCATTTTAACGCAATGCAAGAGAAAACGTTTAATGTGTAAACTGACCCAGCAAAGCGATATAGTCAAAGTGTTACCTTTTGCCGAATTTTTTGTGTCACCTTTGTGGCCATTTGGGCGTGTGATAAAAACTTCATTGGGTTTTCCTGGGGAATGCGATTTGTTAATAGTTTATTTAGGGGAAAATCTTAAAGGAGCAAACCAGACAATGAAGTCATTAGTAGAACACTTTTTGTATTGTAAGACTTTGTGCGCAATGAAGATGTAATGTAAAAACTTTTTAATAAACTAAGGTTGCCATGATAACACGAAATGTTTGAAAAGCTTGTTCTTCATACTTGCCAAAAAAGCAAACCAGACAATGAAGTCATTAGTAGAACACTATTTGTATTGTAAGACTTTTTGAGCAATGAAGATGTAATGTAATGTAAAAACTCTTTAATAAACTTAGGTTGTCATGATAATACGAAACGTTTGAAAAGCTTGTTCTTCATACTTGCCACCCTTTTATAAAGGCTTATGTATAGTTCCCCACGTTTTGCCACTTGGGATAAGGCCATACTATCCAAAGCTAACATGGTGTCTGCTACGTAATCTCGATACTTGTCACTACTCTGTCACTAACACGAGTTCAGTCTTGATCACTGCCACTATGGTTGATTCAATGAGTCTGTTAAGCTTGAGCTTTTCTTTCATAATAACAATGGGTTTTCGTACGTTCCCTCTCAGATCATGATGTTTCTATGAACGAAAAATAAAATGAGTCAATCACTTATAACAGGTATAGGAACGCCTGAACTAAGTGTTGATTGGTTTTTATTATACTAAACGCTGATGGTTCATAAAACAAGACATGTTTAGACATGGTCATTCAAACCGAGTGTTGAATGGCTGTTATGAGTAAAGACGCTCAAACTGAGTGCTGATTGGCTTGTCAATGTTATAAAACAATTCTGAATTTTACTTTGTTGCTCATTCTAGAGTACGATGAAGGAACAAATTTTACTTGAAGCTGTGAAAGAAATTGAGGACGACCTTGTCTTGGCAGAAGCCGCTGACCTCATAGAAAGGCAGCTAGCCTACGGGAACAAATTGGCGGGAGTGCTACCCTCTTGTTGAGCTTCTAGCTTTGTCCTGTGCGTGGTAGACAGATCTGGAGGAACATCCTTAATCGTCAGCGCTACGTAGCAAACATAAATCAGCTTCGAGAACCCAATGCTAACAACAATCTTGGTATCAAATTGACGTCAGCCCTACATAGATCCATTCAACGACAGATCAATCAAGATCCATCTCTTTCTGAACACTCCACTATCCACTTTGCTCTTCAATCAGACGCATTCACCCAAGCGTTTCAGTGTGTGGCAATCACAGTGCGTGAGTTCCAGGACGGTTCCGAGCGACTAGATACCTACCTACAAGCTCTCGCTCAGAAACTGAACTCAAACCAGGAGTTTTCTCCAGATGATACTTTCACGATGGGGACGTCTTTCATCCGAACCCCAGGTCCCGGAGGAAAAAACTCAAAAAAAATATACCCCGGGATACGAGGCCATCAGAAAGCTCATCGCACATAAAAGGTCTATCGTGACAATAAACAATGATGATCAGTTGTGCTGTGCCCGCGCCATCGTGATAATGAAGGCATAATTGGATGAAGGACATGAGGGTCTAAACTACAAAAATTTAAGAAAAGGTTGCCCCATCCAAGGGAAAATGGCTAAGGAGTTGTATCAGAATGCAAATGTTCCCAAATGTCCTTGCAGTCTCAAGGAACTACAGCAATTTCAAGATGCGTTGCCAGGATATCAAATCAAAGTCTTGGCTCTCTACAAACCTCATCAAATCATCTTCTGTGGTCCTGAAGCACATAAAAAGATCTGTCTCATTAAATTTCAAGATCATTACCATGGCTGCAACTCCTTTAGTGGTTTTCTTAACAAATCATATTTTTGTCATGATTGTAACTGTGGTTATGAGCACGAAAACAAAAGCAAGCACCCTTGCGAAGGAAAATGGTGTTGGCCGTGTGAGCGGAATGACTGTGTAGGATTCAAGGAAGCCAAAGCCTCGTGTCTACCTGGCCAGTTTCCAAAACCCCACAAGGTCTGTGCATCTTGCAATCGGCTTTTCTTCGGACAGTCTTGTTACGATTCTCACAAGATTGGAACAAAGAAAAACAAGCCTCTATGCGATGTGAAGAAGTGTTTGCAATGTCGCTCAGTCTACAAGGCAACCAGTTTAGAAAAAATCCAAAAGGTGCACGCCCTAAGAACAAGTACAATCACAAATGTGGTTGGGGTGAATGTCCATTCTGCCTCCAGCAAGTGGAACAAAATAAACACAAGTGCTTCATTCAACCAATCGACCCTAACGAAGATGAACCCCAGTTGAAAAAGGTGAAAGAGGCTGAAATTGGAAATCGTAAAGCCTATGTGGATCAAGATGGTAGCCTCTCGGTTGAAAAATCGCCTCCTCTTTTTGTTTATGCGGACTATGAAGCTGTCACCGACGACCGTGGAGTTCAATCACCCATTCTGGTGTGTCGCGAAAGTGAGGGTGGACATGAACCTCCCCATTTCTACGGTACAAGCTACACAGAAGACTTCTTCAACTATCTCAATGATATGGTCTCACAGTCGATGAGTACAACGATGAACAATGTGTCATTGTCATATTTCACAATTTTAAGGGTTACGATGCTATGACTGCATTCAACATGCCGGAAATGGCAGAGAGGTGAGAGTGCTAACCCCACGTCAGAGTATTCTTGTTGGTGGATACGACACCACCACTAAAATGGTGGACGAGTTTCACGGTTGTCTTTGGCATGGATGCCCCCTATGCTTTCCTAGGAGGGATCAATACTCTAAACTGTATCAAGATCATACTTTCCAAGAGATGTACGAAGCCACCATTTGCAAACACACTATGTTGGAACGAGAGTATCTAATTGTCGAGGGTCGAGAGTCGAGGGTAGAAAGTCGAGAGTCGAGGGTAACTTAAAAAATATACAAAAATTAAGTGAAAATGAAAAAAAATAAAAATAGAAATAAATGATACTAAAAGTATGGTTTATATTAAATAATAATAATGAAATAAATATATGAAGAAATCAAGACAAAATTTCCTTTTGCCAGCTTTGCTCTTTTTTTTAGTAAAGCGTTGCGTGACACGGCCAAATGACTTCCGCTTCTTGGGAGGTGTCTCTACTGTCACGCAAACGTAAATCTTATTAGAGGAAACATGCACGCTAACTTTAATTTTTCTATATTCACGCTTACTATCTCCATTAAGGACTGTACAACATTATAAACCATTGACTGTCTTTATTTTCTTTTGTTCTAACATTATTACTCGCCAAGCAAACAGTGGATTGAAATAGAGTTATGTAACGTACTAACTAATAGCGGATGGCATGTCTGTTATCTTATCTTAGCCTTCAATGCCTTTCCGTTTATTCATTGACTGCCCACAATAACATTGGATACATTTAAACACAGGCCTGATTCAAACAGTTCTCTCTAGTTTATTTGGTATTTATTGGAAGCTGTGCAATAGACCACCAGCTCTAAAGCAGGGTGTGTTTTATGGAGTTTATTTCTACGACCTAAAACGTAGCGTGACTGGTGGATAAAACAGACATTGTTACTGGTGTCACACAAATTTCAGTTTCAAATTATTGCACACAACTACCAATTTTTTTTTATGCTCCTCAAACAAAGAAAGTAACCATTAAGCCAGTGTACTGACTTTGGGTTAGGCAGTGCAATCTTCTATAGACTTTTTCTTATTTTCGTGGCTTAACCCGTGCAGATGTGATAAATAAGAAAGTTTATCGAGATAGGCATCACATTCCTGGAGAAGCATCTGAAGACTCCCTTTTTAACACAGCTCACTAATTGCTTTATTCACTGTACACGCTACTACTTCAACGTGTCAAGCTCATTAACATTCTATTGTTAAATTTCGAGTTATCGCGTTAAGAATGAGTTCTAAGTCTTACGCTGATGCCGTGTCTGGATCCAGTAGTGGGGAAAAAAGCTGGCAAAAGGAAATCTTGTCTTGTTTTCTTCAGGTATCTATTTCATTGTTATTTATTATTTAATATATACCATACTTTTAGTATTATTTATTTCTATTTTTTTTTGATTTTCACTTAATTTTTATATATTTTTTAAGTTACTCTCGACTCTCGACCCTCGACAATTAGATACACTCTGTTGGAACATGCAGGCTACAAACTCTTACACATCTGGGAATGTCAGTGGGACAAACAAGTCAATCGAGATTCAGACCTTCGTTCTTTCGTTTCTTCTTTCTCTTCCAACACCTCTGGAACCCCGGGATGCTTTTTTCGGTGGCCGGACCAACACGGCTGCACTCTACTACAAGACCGATACCTTGATTGGTGAGGAGTTAAAGTACATGGACGTCACATCGCTTTACCCCTTTATCAACATGACGAGCGAGTATCCCGTGGGTCATCGAGAGATTATCACACTACTGACCCTACTGACATCACTCGTTTCTTTGGTGTGGCAAAGGTAGATCTAATACCTCCTTACGGTCTTTATCACCCTGTGCTACCATTCCGCCATGGAAAAACAAACGCTGAAAAGCTTAAATCCCCCTTCTGTTGCTCTTGCATCGAGTCTGAGATGTCAAAAGATCTCCTCGCCAAGAGCTGTGTCTGTAGACACTCTGACGAGGAAAGGATGTTGCATGGTACATGGTGTACACCGGAACTTGCAAAAGCAGTTGAACTCGGGTACATCATTGTCACGATTCATGAGGTATGGCATTTTAATGAACGTCGAAAGGGTCTATTTTCTGACTATGTCAAACAATGGTTAAAAATCAAGCAAGAGTCCTCTGGTTATCCTGCACAGGCTGACACCAATGGAAAGAAACTAGAATATGTCGCTAATTACAAAGCCCATGAGGGAATCGAACTGAATTTAGACATGATCAAAGAAAACAAGGGAGGAAAGATGACAGCCAAGTTAATGTTGAACTCTTTCTGGGGAAAGTTTGGAGAGAACTTGGACAAGTCTGCCATGACTACCGTTGACTCGCCAGCTGCCCTTTTTTTAAATGGTGTCAGATCCTCTCCATCCGGTTTAGGCAATTCGTATCTGCAATGATGACCTTTTAGAAGTCGTCTACAAATGGAATAAATCCAATCAGTTGGATAATGGTAAAAGAAACATCTTTATCGCAGCATTTACGACCTGTCTAGCACGGCTCAAGCTCTACGAATCCTTAGAGGAGCTAGGAGAGCAAGTGTTGTACTACCACACGATTTCGTGATCTACAGATGGAAGCCTGGTCAACCTACTATTGCTCTCGGCAATTACCTGGGAGATAATTATGACCGATGAGTTGAAGCCTGGAGATTACATCATGGAATTCATGTCTGGAGAGCCTAAAAACTACGGTTATGAAACCCACTCAGGACATGTTTGCTGCAAAGTCTGTGGGTTCACCCTAAACATCCGGGGAAAGCAACAATTAAACTTTCAACTCGTGCAGGAAAATGTGCTGAACGAAATCCTTCATCCTCTGGAAAATGGTGAACACCGCAACATTGATGTGGAGAACCCCTTTTTCTTCACTCGCGAGCCTTCCTCCAAACGTCTCAAAGTGGGCCCACGAGCCAAGCAATACAGTCTAGTCTACGACAAGCATGTGGTGGCCCCGTCGACCTTCCAGACGTATCCTTACGGGTACAAACTGTATCTGGTTGATGCAGACATGACTAACGTAGAGACCCTCCTAGATGTCTGCAAGGCGTTAACAAAGACGGAAGCGATCAAAAAGGCACGTTACTAAACAGTGCTAATGAAATGGTGCAATGTATGATACATGGCTCTCTGCGACCCACCCAACAGGAGCAGCAACACAATGTTACATTGTAATTCATTTTATTGCCATCACTTTAAATAGCTTTTTACAATGTATATACAGAAAACCACAGTTTCAAACGGAAAAATATCATGAACATGTACATACAATGTTGAGGATACGATCTGCTAACACAATCATTACAAATATTTTATATAGAGCGTTATACAACAGGTCTAATTGAAATCTTAAATTTTTCTCCGTCTATTACTTGAGCCATTGTCACTGTCACTGCTTAAAAATAATTGTGACAAAAAGAGTGAAACGTATGGGAGAGGTAAGTAAAACGCATTTTCATGTTACACATCCACATGCACTCAAACAAAGACATTTTCATCCTTTACGCAGTTAAATTAATTCCATAACGCCCTCCCCCTATCTCCTGTAAATTTATGCACTTTATTCACAGGAAAAGATAAACAGTTTCAACTAAAATAAAAAAAAAAAAACGAACAACTTTGTGTTTTCTACACACAACAATGAGATGCAATTACCTTATAGCTTTGAAGTTTTGCTCGAGGCCATATAAAATTTTGTCAGTATGTTTTAAAGTGAAATTGTCACTAAAAATGTACTCTATGGCCTAAGAAAACTTGCCTAAATGAAAGTCAAGCAAAAATACACAAAGTTGAAAACCTTCAGGGTTGGCAAAGGAACATTGGACAAATTCTACATCACAGCTTGTGCATGAAGCGTTCCCCTGTCCGGCATATCTTTGGTTTATCACCGCTGATTACAGCTGTCGAAAAATTATGGAGACTTGGCCACTACTCACCGCTGCAGTGGACTCAATTAGCAGATGAAGGGGAATTCAATTGGTTGTCTGGTTAAAGTGGATTTCTTTGTTATCAACGGAGGTGTACAACGGCTCATTACTTTATCCCAATGTTCAAGAAATTTATCTCCAGGTTTTTCTCAAGTCCATTTTCATCACAACACTTCTCAGAAACTTTTATCCAGTTAATTGTGCTCTTTCAGGTATTTAAGTTTTTTGCTGCCTCTTTTTATTCCGTAACTTCTTCATTCACGGTCACCATCTCCATGGTCGCCAACTTGGCACTGATCGACATACAAGAGATGTTGCCATGGCAATTTTGCACCAAAATTAAGGATTAATTTGTCACCCATGATATTAGCATAGTTATTTCTTGTTCTGTCAGTATTTCAAGTTTAATCCTTTTATGGTATCTAAGGCCCGGGTGGCACTAGAAAAATTTTGATCACATTTTCGTTTACTTACTTGTCGGTCATCCACTATTCCTTTTGTGACCAGTGTTTTACAAATTTGAAAAAGTTTAGAAATCCAGTCAAAACTTCATAAGGCGCCATAGTGGGGAAGGCAGATTTTGACAAAAACTTGCAAAACAAAAGAAGCTGGGTTTGCAGATGTCAGGACTTATCATTTTGACTGGTTCAGGGACTCTGGAATTTGGCGGGCATTTTGTGCCATTACAGCATGGATGGACCTTTCCCTCTGTATTATTCAGCGGCTGGCTTTCCATGAATATACAAAAGGTTCCTTATTATCTCCAGCCTTTGCCAGGACCCAGTGGAATCTTCACTGCTAACCAGGGCCTGCCCAACAGCTCAGCCACATCAAGCGACAGGTGAGGGAGCCCTAGCTTCCTCTAGGTGGAGGATGAGGAAAGGGATGTTCTTGAGACCACAGTGCAAAAGAAACAATACGACACCTGGACAAAAGGAGAGCAAAACACACTTGTTAACTTGTGGGCCAATTGACATGAATGGCTCGAAAGTAAAGATGCAGTTATGGTGTGGGATGAGATCGCCCAAGAGGTTAATTGAAAATTTGGCACCAATTTGTCACTGATATAGGATAAACAAAGCGAACATTTGCAGGCAACACCGCAATAGCGATGCAAAAGGCCTGATTTGGGTTCATGTTTACTATAGAGTGCGTGGGAAAGTTGAAATCCAATCGATCGATTGATTTTGAAATTTGTACTTCCATCTGTGGTTTCAAATTTTGGAAATTTTGGTCTGGGCTAAATTTGGGTTTTGCGTTTAGTGCAACTCAGCCCTAAAACCATGTAACTGCTTTACCTAGTTTTTGTTGTGATCATCATCTTTGTATCGTTCAGTAGTTAATTATTTAGGAATAATCACCCATATTAGTGGCTCACTTGGGACCAGTCTCTCCTTCCTTTAAAATTATGTTGTTTACCTTACCAAATGAGCGGTACATCAGATTTTGGGAGATTGTGTAGCCCGGAAAGAACTGGTAACCACCGAGATTCTTTTTAGAATGTTTAGTCAATTTGATTTAAACAATCACTTCCATGTTTGTACGCAAGCTTTATTTTTAGTACCTTTCTTTTTGTTCTTGTGCATTTCCAATTTAGTTCCCTATAAGTTGTCTGCCATTGCAAATACACAGGCTTGTCATTTATCCTCTAATGTGACTTTCACCACACAGGGGGCTCTGTTACGTATGACACATACCGAGACTATAGAATTTTGCAAGTGGGAGTTAGAAATTCCTTTGCCCCGTATTCTGGGTTCTCCTCTTTACCCGCAGACCGCCTCCAACAATATTTAGTCAGTGTACAGCTATCACCAATTTCTCCTTTATTTGTCTGTAAATCGCAGGACGCTCTTACCAGTATTCTCAAAAACTGCTGTGACAAATTTAATAGTTTTAGTGAATTTGTTTAACAAGTGTTTTACCTGTCATTTAATTGAGAAAAGAATTTCCAGTTCACATGTTCAATAAGGAAACAAAAAGCATTGTACTCAAGTGAGTAAGTTAGTTAGCAGGAGATCTGTTAAGCTATCATATGTTATTGATTGAGACATGAATAAATTTTTTTCTAACTAAAAGAAGCATGTTGGCTGAATTTGTAGGGAGGCAATCCCCAACACAGTGGCACCTGTGACCAGACACCTTGTGACTTAGCGCCGAAATAAGAGCAAGAACCTGCAGTTTCTTACATATCT